>QLOD02003741.1:0-10101 GCA_003260245.2 Sideroxylon spinosum | reverse complement strand
AAATAAGGCGTGCCCTAATTCTTGGACTAAAGAAAGTATTTATAGGTCTTCCCAAAAGAATTACAAGTTTTCCATCCGAAATAAAGATTTTTTGCAAAATCCGTCTCGCCCAACAGGTTGGGGAAAAAGGCCAATAGATTGGGCACATTCTGAGAGGTGTTCCTGACAATACGAGGCCGCCCAACCGGTTGGGATGAAAGGCCAACAGGTTAGGCACATGCTGAGAGCTCCAAATTTGTTTCAGGACTTCCTCAACCCATTGGGGAAAATTCTCAACCCGTTGGGTGAACACTTAATCATCAATAATGATTGTCTTTGCTTTTCCTTGATTCCAAGATCTTCATCACTTCTACAAATACTCCCTTGAGTCCGACGACATCATCAATCATCGTCTCTACTCTTTCCTTGGTCTCCAACTCAATCATCTCCACAAAAAGCTCAATTTGACTCGGTTTCCTGCATAGATCCAAAAATGATTACCCGTGCACATATCATGTGAATATCAAGAAAATAAGCACAAAATGAAATCGAATCAAGGGATTTAAGCCCCCAAATGCATAACATTTGGGTGCTTATCGATACCCTACTGAAATTAGCCTACCTCCGTATGCCGTCTTACAACCAATAATGATCCTACAGCCCATACCAACCACTATGTACATCAACACCGAGGAGCAAGAAGGAAGTACTGGGGACATTATGTCATGTGCGGGTACTGGGAATAGGCACCAAATTTGCTCTAATTGCAAATAGATGGGGCACATCCAGCAGCGAGGCCCTCTTAGTCCACCGAGGTGCTACTCCTAAGGTCAACCTGGACATATCCATAGGTTTTGTAGGAATACCTAAAAGAAAATAAAAAGAGGATGCCAAGAACGTTAGTTAATGTAATGTAATAGTTGGATAGTAGTAGACTTGAAAGGGAGAAATTTTGTTGTACATCTCTTCCTTTTTACGAACTATTTTATGTGCTGTTTTGGAAGGGGACTCCGAAAATTTTTTAGTGTATATAGGACCAGACCCACATTCCTTTTCTTTTAATATAATGTAATATATAAAACGTTTGGTTATAAATAAAACAGTTATGTTTTTGTAATATTTCCATTATATCACAGGTATCAATCGATATTGGTTGCTAACTTGGTATTAAAATTATAACATGTTTTATTTTAGCATGCCACCACATGGAATTCAGGGCCGGGAACGAGGCCGAGGTCAAGGTCAGGGTAGAGGTAGAGAAGTTCCTAATAATAACATAAATGATAGACCTATCTCACCAGAACGAGAATTACACCCTAATGCTGCAACTGAAATCCATCTAGAAGTTCAACAGAAAATCCAGGGAGAGAGGAGGAGAATACTCAGGTGCCTAAAATTCCACAAACTACAGTAGTTGTTAATGCTAGGATGGTATTACAACAGCTAGCTGAATTGTTGACAAATCGTGGATTGAGAGTAGACCCTCTAAATTGACCTCAAATATGGCCAGACATGTTAGAAAAGTTTCGAAGGTTGAAGCCTCTTGCTTATGATGGTACACCTAACATTGAAATTGCTGAGCAATTTATGGCAGAATGTGAGAAAATCTTGACAGCTATGGAGATAACCGATTATTTGACTAGAATCAATTTGACTACCTTCCAGCTAGGGGGACATGCGGCAAGCTGGTGGAGCAGTGTATAAAATTGTAGGGAAGCCATAGGATTAACTTGGGAAAGATTCAAAGAAAGATTCAGAGATCACTTTTTCCCGCAATCCTTGAGAGATGCAAAAAGGGAAGAATTTGCTAACCTAATTCAAGGTTCCATGACAGTACTAGAATATGAGAGAAGGTTTTCAAATCTCTCTGAGTATGCTTCAGAACTTGTCTCTACTACTCGTCTCAAGTACAGAAGGTTTGAATAAGAACTACGATTGGTTTTGCGAGAACAGATAGTTCCACTTGGGCTCGTTGACTATGAAACCCTAATAAACTGAGCTATGATGGTGGATAGAGATCTGACCAAGACCAGGAATATTTAGGAAGGGCGGCAAAATAGGAATTCAATTTCTCCATCTGGAATTGCTAATAAGAAAAGGCCAAGAGAAGGACTGTTATCACCACCACCACCATCGTCATACCTACAACCCAGTAGAGTGGCACCGTCACAATCAAGGGCTCCTATGAGGTCACCTCTAATACAGGTGTTATGCTATAACTTTAGATAGCTTGGGCACAAGAGCAATGAATGCCCAAGACAACCAATGGGGTGGACAACCCTGAACAGTGGCGTAAGTGGTGGAAGCACTAGAAGTTTTTACAACTGTGGCCAACAAAGTCATCTTTAAAGGGACTGTCCATGAAATAGAGAAATATTTCCACCATTCAACTCAAAGGAATAATCCTCAGTCTCACAATCGGTACAACAACCCCCACTACAGAGATATAACCCTCCTAGGAGTGTGCAAAGTAGAATTCAATAACCGCAATGCAGAGGGGCCCCACCAAACCAAGCAAGGGATGGAACTCCTAATGCAAAAACCCAAGGAAGAGCTTATGTAATCATTCCACTAGAAGCCCTAATGGAGCCGTTGGTAACTCGAGGTACCTTTCTTGTATATACTTCCCATGTTACCGTGCTTATTGACACCGGTGCATCCCACTCTTTTATTTCTGCCACATTTGTTGCTACTTTAGGACTCGAAACAAAACCATTAGTACTTCCATCATGTGTGGAGACCTCTATTTTTGGCCATTCTTCCCTCACAAGAGTATGTAACGGGTGTGAACGAGTGATTAGAAATGCCTTAAATAGTCAAGAGTATCATTCAACCTTTGATTTGATTGTGATAGATATGCAAAGTTTCGATGTCATTCTTGGAATAAATTGGTTAGCAACTTATCGAGCCAAAAATTGACTGTCATACGGGACGTGTAACTTTTTGTACTCCAGAAGTAAACAAGTGTGACTTTATTCAGACCGATATAATTCTAGGATCATACCAGCCCTAAATGCATAAGAACAGGTAGATTTGTGCAGTCTTATTACCAACTTGACAATGGCAGAGGATGAACCTGGCAATAAGGATAAGTTACCCCACATTATTTGTGAGTACCTAAAGGTCTTTCCCGAAGATTTACCCGAATTACCACCCGAATGAGAAGTGGAATTTTATATTGATTTAGTACCTAGCACTGAACCTATCTCCATCGCTCCATATAGATTGGTACCGTGGAATTGGCAGAATTAAAAAAAACAGATAAAGGGACTTTCAGCTAAGGGACTCATCAGACCCAGTGTTTCACCATGGGGCCCACCAACTTTGTTTATAGCCAAAAAGGATGGAACTCTAAGAATGTGCATTAACTACTGCAAGCTCAAGAGAGTAACCATCAAGAATTGGTATCCTTTACCGAGGATTGATGATTTATTTGATCAATTAAAAGGAGCAACAGTATATTCCAAGATTGATTTGTGATCTGGTTAACACCAAGTGAGAATAAGGAAAGAAAATGTCCCTAGAACAGCATTCCGGACAAGATACGGACACTATGAGTTTTTAGTGCTACCATTTGGGTTAACCAATGCCCCTGCAGTATTCATGGATTTGATGAATAGGGTGTTCTAGGAGTATTTAGATAAATTTGTTGTCGTATTCATTGATGATGTGTTGGTGTATTCTAAAAATAAGGAGAAACATGCAAAACATCTGAAGATAGTGTTGCAGCTTCTAAAGGATCACCAGTTATATGCTAAGCTCAACAAGTGCGAATTTTGGCTTGAAGAGGTAAAATTTTTGGGATATGTTATTTCTGCCAAAGGAGTGACAGTGGATCCGATTAACATTGAAGCCATTCTGAGCTGGCCAAGACCAAAAACTATGGCTGAGATCCGAAGTTTCTTGGGATTAGCCAGATATTACTGTAGATTTGTGCTGGATTTCTCCAGGTTGACTTGTCCTTTGACTAAGTTGACCCGAAAAGGAATCAAATTCACATGGGATGAAGCCTTTAAAAGGTCTTCCCAAGAAATCAAAAAAAGATTAACCACTGCACCAGTATTAATTATTCCAAAGAGGGAAGTAGCATATTTTGTGTATTATGATACTTCCAAAGAGGGATTGGGGTGTGTACTTATCAAGATGGGAGAGTAGTTGCTTATGGGTTAAGACAATTAAAGACTCACGAGCAAAACTACCTGGTTCATGACTTGGAGTTGGCAGCTGTTATCTTTGCCCTAAAGATCTGGAGGCACTATTTGTATGGAGAGAAATTTGAAGTATTTTCAAATCATAAAAGTTTAAAGTATATCTTTACTCAGAAGGATTTGAATTTGAGACAAAGAAAATGGATGGCATATATGGAAGATAACAATTTTAATTTACAGTATCATCCAGGTAAGGCCAATGTGGTTGTCAATGCTCTCAGTAGGAATACTCGTTGTGATTTGGCAAGTATTGCTGCTAGGGAATAGGCAATGATAGAGAAATTGGGTGAGTTTAACATTGAATATAAGGAAGTAGATGAACAAGGGATATGGTATACTTCAGTCATTCAGCCGGTCCTAACAAGTGGAGTAGCTGAAGCACAAATGTCAGATAAAGAAGCAGAAAATGTCCAGTTAAGAATAAGAGAATTAATTAACATGCCAGGATGGACGGCAAATGAGGACAATGTGGTGAAATATCAAGGGAGAATCTCTATACCATCACTGATTCAGGATGATGTTACGAGAGAATTTTATCATTCCCGACTGGCAATACATCTAGGAGGTACAAAGATGTACCACGATCTAAAAAAATAATTTTACTGGCCCGGAATGAAGAAAGATGTGGCAGACTTCGTCAGCAAATGCTTGACTTATCAGTAAGTTAAGGCAGAACATCAGAGGCCAGCTAGATTATTACAGCCTTTATCAGTGTCTGAGTGGAAATGGGAGCATGTAACTATGGATTTTGTGACGGGGCTACAAAAAACGAGAAAGAGGCATGAAGCAATATGGGTGATTGTGGATCGTCTAACCAATTCAACTCATTTTTTACCAATTCGAAGGACCAACTCAATGGATACTCTAGCCAGATTGTACATTCAATAGATCCTAAGACTCCATGGGACTCCAGTGTCAATTCTTTCAGACCGGGATTCCCGTTTTGTCTTCAGGTTTTAGCAGAGTTTTCAATTAGCAATGGGAATAAAGTTGTGTTTCAGTACCTCATATCATCCTTAAACAGATGGACAGTCTGAACGCACAATCCAGGTTTTAGAAGATCTACTACGAGCATGTGTGTTGGACTTTGGAGGTAGTTGGGAAATTCATCTGCCATTGGTAAATTTTTCTAATAATAACAGTTATCAAGCCAGTATTGGAAATGGCACCATTTGAGGCTTTGCATAACAGACCCTATAGATCGTCGGTGTGTTGGACTCAAGTTAGAGAAACAGCAACGATTGGACCAGAATTAGTTAAGGACACTAATGAAAAGATCAAAATTATTAGGCAACGATTGGAAACAACATGAAATCACCAAAAAAGTTATGCAGATTAGAGGCGTAGGCCCTTGGGATTTTCAGTAAGAGATCAGGTGTTTTTGAAAGTCTCACAACGAAAAGGACAGTCCTGATTTGGCCGACGAGGCAAATTGTCACCCAGATATATCAGGCCATTTGAGGTTTTGGCAAAGGTTGGAGAGGTTGCTTACTGATTAGCATTATCGCCACAACTGTCAGGGATACATGAGATATTCACGTGTCCATGCTATGCAAGTATGTTTCAGACCTTACACACGTATAGATTGATCTGAACTGGAGGTGGATCCTAATGTAACATACGAGGTTAGACCCGTCCAAGTCTTAAATTCTCGAAATCAAGTGCTTCGAGGGAAAACAATCCCATTGGTTTTAAGTGTTATGAAAACATCACGGTATGGAGGAGTCTACTTAGGAATAAGAATCTGAAATAAGAATGCGATATCCCCAGTTATTTATGTATAAGAAGGAGAGAATGTAATAATCCCAAAAAAAAAATTATTTTATTTTTTTACTCATTATTTTAATATATTAATTTTAAATATAATATATATTATTTAAAAAAAAGGGGGCCAAAGCCTGTAGGATTTTTCTTTGCTTGGCTATCACGTACTACGTGTAAGGAAGGAACAAAAAAGGGGAAAAAAAAAAAAACAACAAGTGGCATTAGGTAAATATGCTTGATGGCACTCTAAGTGCCTTAGCCTCTATGAATCATCAGCCCTCCCTTAGCCTTGATGAACCAGCACATAAGGCTATGTGTGTAGTCGTGCTGGGTGGCTTTCTTGACTCATGGAGCTGCCACGTGGGCGGGGAGGATTGAATATAAATACCGGGGCGTTGGCCAGAGAGTGGAATCAAGGAAGAGAAGGGAAAAAAAGAGAAAACAAAGAAGAAAAAGGGAAAAAAGAAAGAGAGAGAAATAGAAAAGTAAAAGTGAGGAATATCAAGGCTTTGATAATCTCGACGTCGTGATTATTGTGGCGCTATCAGATTAGGACACTCCCACCCGAGAAGAAAGATACGATAGAACGAACTTTAAACCTTGGAATTTCTTCATTTTCGAGGTAGGGTTTTGATGTATTGTTTATACTTTTTTTATAATGTCTTTGTTAATAGGGGATAGCCATAAAAATAATTTTAGCATATCTTGGAAGCAAAATTTTAAGTTTTCAAATAAACCTAAATTTCCCTTGAGAAAATAATTAAACAAAAAAGAAATTATGAATCGACGCTTTTTCCACGACGCCCCTAACTCTCTTGATTAGACTAATTTTACTTTTGTTTGGTTATGAAATATTATAAAATAATAAAAGATATATATTATTTAATAGGGATATAATAGTGGGTTAAGTTTATATATTTAATATTATATTTGAAAGCTAAACTTCAGTGACATTAAATTTGCGATTAGATTTATAAGATTTGTTATGCAATGCTGAGATTTGTTATTCAATGCTAAGAATTGTTATTCAATGTTGAGATATGCCATGATTTGTTAAAATAAGATGAATATGTATTTTTTTGCAAACAAAGGCATGAATTATGAAAGTTGACCCACTAACCGACATTCTTTCTAAGCTTTAACAAGATAAAAATGAAACCTAAGAAATTGTTGATTTTAGGGGAAGTGAGAATACTATACAAAATAGGGAGAGTCATGAGTTACCCTTTGATTGAAAGACCTTAAACCTGCGTAGGGTCGGGTAATCATGCCCGTAGACTAGTAATGCACAACGATGACGAAAGTGATGAGGCTCATCGTGACCCTTAGGCTTGGATTTATAAACGACGACGTAGGAGTGCTTCACGACCCGTATATATATATATACAAACTGAGCGATGGTTTGGGCTACCACTATGATTGTGGGACAGTCTTGCAGAGTTTCCTTCCCCATCTTGAGAAAATAAAATAATAACAAGTGGATATTAAGAGGAAAAAAAATTGAAAGCACTTTAAAAAGTTGCTGGTTTTTAGATACCTTGACCGCAGATGATAAGATCGTGCAGTCCAAATCTGTTGTAAGTCATAAAAAAAACGTTTTCACATTGTTTTTTTTTCTGTTGTAAACATTTTGTCAACTTTAAAACTCCGTCCATTTTTATCACTTCAAATTAAAATTAATTATTTTATTCAAATATTTCATTAAAATAAATTATTTTAAAAAATAAGAAAATTAAACTAAACAAATAAAATTAATTATATAAATTAATATGTAATTATATATTATTAAATTATTTTTACTAAAAAATAATTTGCTTTAATAATTAACTATTTTAAATTATTTTAAATAAATGTCATAGTTAAATTAAATTATTTGTAATTTGATTTATATAAGATATATTTTGTTAAATTATTTTAATAAATAATCAAGTTATAGTAATTATTGAATTATATTTCATAAATAATTAAATATATTTTGTTAAATTATTTTAATAAATAATAAAATTTGATTAATTAAATATGAAATTTAATAAATAATTAAATTAATTGGTGCCTCTAGAAATAAACAAAAAAAAAAAAATTGGGAAGAGAAAGACTAAAATTTAGGAAAACTTTTTTTATCACACATACTATAAATTAAATATAAAATAACCGAAATTTGAAATAATTTTACATGGCTATCTGTTCAGTTTGGCAAATAAAAAAACTATTTTTTTTTTTGTAACTAACTATTGTTAACGACTAAAATTTTTTTTTTTGAGAAAAATTATTTTTTTTATTTTTTTATTTAATAAATTTACTCTTTGTAATTAAAAAAATAAAAAATATAAGAGAATATATATGATAATTTTAATAAAAATTAAAAAAATTTAGTAACTAGTTATCCAAAAAATAAAAAAATGGACAAAATCCTTTAACTTTCCCTAAAATTGTTTGTCTCCATTGTTTTTATGGAGGCATTTTTAAATTGAATTGATTGTTATATTAAATTAAAATTAAGTAGTCAATTTATTTTTATTATTTTTTAAAAATAATTAATAATATATTATATATTAATTTAGATAATTAATTTAGTTTAATTATCTTAATTATTAAATTAATTTATTTTAAAAAATATTTGAATAAAATATTTTAAAACCTTCTTTCATCAAAATAAAGCAATCAAAATATATAACAACCAAAATGGTTTAGTGCTTTCCCAATCAAAAATAAATCTCTTTCAAACAAAAGTAAGATTTCTTGGACATTACATTGACCGAAGAACGATTACTCCAATTGAAAGAGCATTAGAATTTGCAAGCAAATTTTCTGATGAAATCAAAGAAAACAACAACTTCAGAGATTTTTAGGAAGTCTCAACTGCATCTCTGATTTTTTTCAAAAACTCAATATCATTACTGCACCACTGAGAGTGAGGCTTAAGAAAAATCCTCCTCCATGGTCATCACAACATACATAGATTATTAAGCAACTCAAACAACATATCAAATCTCTTCCATGTCTGCATATAGCTAACCCTTATGCATATAAGATTGTAGAAAATGGATGCATTAGACCTAATATATGGTGGTATTCTAAAACAGCATCTCCCTGGTCATCATCAAGAGTGTTAGGGACAAAATTGTAAAGTTGGCAAATCCATAGTCAAAATAGAGTTCTGTAATGTTTAGACTTAGTTTAGGCTAAGACACTACAGTCTTGAGTCAAATAGAAGTGTAAAGGCCTCAGGAAAATTATCCAAATACTCTTAGAAGTATGAAACGAGTTGACCAGAGCCAAACGGACAATACCGCAGGAAGACCGCAGGAAGCACGTTCTGAGTCGTAAGATAAAATCGAGAGTGAAGATCAGAGGCTTTGGGCGTACGGGATCACCGCGAGAAGGCCACGGGAAGGCCGCGGGAAGACCACGGGTGCGAGCTTCCCGCGAGGTGACTTTCTGGCTTCGTTTCAACTGATGCTAATCCTGCTCGCCCCAGGTTTTATGTGATATATAAAGGGGATGTATATAGGGTTTTACAGTAAGCCAGAGACAGAGAGAATAATTATTATTGTTGAGAGTTATTTAAGTCTATTCTTCTCTTCATACCTTAGCCAAGTTTTTCATCGTATTGATCTGAAGGAGTTCGGATTCGTGGTTCGTGATCGCTGAGGATTCAGCACGCTGTGGATTCAGCAAGAGCTACTAAGGAGTCAGTATTGTGCCTTCGAGGAGTCGGAGGGCTTTCGCTAGAGGAGTTAGTACATCGAGGATTCGAGCAAACATCAAACAGAGTATAGAGTCGAGGAGTCGATCTATCGAGACCTTTGAGTTTGTAACCAACATTTATTTTAGTGAAAGTTTTAAAAGGAGTTTCCTGTGTGGATTTCCTCACCACATATATTGCCTTCTGCTTTCAATAATTTACATTCTTGATTGCTTGGAATATCTAGCGCAGTACACGTGTGAATTTTCAATTGGTATCAGAGCGGGTACGTTTTTGCAAGAAAAACAAGATCCTGATTCTTGCTAGATGGATCACCCAAGAGAAGGCGGCTCAAGCACCAGACCTCCATGGTTTGACGGCACCAACCACGCTTATTGGAAGGTACGCATGAGGGCTCACTTGATCTCTCTAAATGTCAACGTATGGCTTGCCATTGAAACTGGT
>QLOD02003733.1:0-10102 GCA_003260245.2 Sideroxylon spinosum | reverse complement strand
TATTTACCTTCTTGCCACCCTTAAATATTTTTTTCTATCCTTACTATAAAACGCTTAATTTTCTTTGTCATTATACTTCATATTGACCCCCCTCTATTTATATATATTCTATTGTTTTACTTTAACTAAACTGATAAATTCAAATTTTTCATTTTCTTTATTTTCTCCTCCATTATTCTCTCTCAATTAAACCCATCTTATCCCTAAATTCAAAATATCTTAATCATGATGTATTTACTCCATTGCTAAATAGAAAATAATCACATTACTACAGCCATATTAATTTTGTCATCTTATAAACTCATATCCATCACTAATTTGTTAATACCAAAACAAATCTAATCCCAAAATGATCTACCAAATTAAATCATCATTATTAAACTATCAGATTTACTACCTAATGACCTAAATATAATAGTAGGTATACGTGATGGAGTATTAGATAAGTCAAGGGGGAAAGAATCTTAGTGTGGTGATTAGCATATAATATTATATATTTATACATCCTTTTTAATGTGCTAATTGCATCAATACATTTACTTAAAACTCAATTTTAGTACATACTTTTCATAAACTTTTGTTTTGTGCTAATTAGAATTTTTAGAAATTAATTATAGGCAATTAGAGGCCTAAATAACATAAAAATGCAAGTAGAAGAGTTCCATATAAATGTGAGGTAAAAAAAAAAAAAAAGAAATGGAGCTGAAAAAAGAAAAAACAATTCTAAGAGTGGAGCATGGTTTGTCATGCCCTGAAATTCACAACCCGAGAATGTGGGGACAAAAGCCATTAATACACATTAAACCACATCAAGACAAACTATATCCGAGCAGAAGCGAAAATAATCAACTCAATATTAAATAATGAATATTCTAATGCTTTAATGATGCCACTAAGAGCTACAAAACGAAATGCTTCAAAATGAGGCCCAAAACCAATAACCAATACATAATACAGTTCCAAATATTTAAATGAAAACAAATCAAAACCAGTCAATCTAACTCACGGGACCATCACAAGCATCTACTCTTACAAAATCAACTATAGGAGATGAGCACTAAATCACGTGTGCTCAAAATATGCATATAAGAGATATTTCTTGATTATGCAAAGGATTTAACACTTAATTAATATTAATTAAGAAAAATCTTACCAACTTTATAATGATATCATAATTTTCACGTTAATCATACTGTTCTAACAAAATAGCTACTTAACCATGATTTTGCAGTCTCATGCTAAAGCAAAATTCATGACCTCACTCACACCAAAGTTTGTTTATATATATATCAATATCATTATATAGGTCACGTACTCTACAAGGTTAGTCTATGGCCATGAACTAAACACAAAATAAATTCACAAGCCTAAGCCGTGGGGTATATCTAATCCCGCATTCTTAGATGTATTTATCAAATATCCAGGCCTAAGTCATGGGATATCACTGGTTTCGCAATCCCAAATGTACTCATCAAATTTCCAAACCTCAGTAGTGGGATACAATGGGTTCTGCAATCCAAGATATACTCATAGACCTAGTTCCATAGTCCCAGTCTATCTCATATTGTCCTAGTAGGCAAATTAGTCCCACAGTTATGCTAGTACAAGTCGTATATACATTTCATAGCTTCCTAGTCTACAAGTTATACTAAACCACCCTACACAAGTTTCTAACCTTTTAACCATTGGACTCTAAAACCCACTATTTTTAGCACCCTTAATGGCCCCAATATCAAATATCAATCTCAAACAATTTATTTTAATAATAGTACATTGTATACAAGATTATCTCTAAATTAGGTTCCTTCTATTCATCCTTTACTTTATTAGTTTTATGAAGTATAATTTTCATTTGGGCTTAGTTTCATCTTGCCTTTCCATAAATATTATTCTAATTATAAAATCTATCAAATTAAATCTTATGCAATCATATTCAAGTGGATAAATAACTAATTTGATAAAAAAATTTAATATCAAACATGTTTTGACAAAAATAAAATTTGGACATACACTTTGATAATTCATATAAAATAGAAAATACAATATTTTCAATTATTGAAAAGCCTAAAATAATTAAAATTAACCTTAGTTTCATAAATAAAATTTAAAATTTATTCATATAGCAAATTAATATAGATTTTAAGAAAATCAAATGGGTATTTTTGTCTAAGACTACACCCATTTTTATAAAATTCATTTTCAATCCAAAAATTTCAAAACTCTTACAAGAGATTCATTCATATGTTTACTTAACATGTAAAAGCTTCAAAACTTAACTTGAATTCTATGTAAACCTTTCATACCAAACACCGAATTGGTGCTGGTGCAGCAACGTAAACCAAATAATCAATTTTCATTATTTTTTATAAAATTAATTTTTACCCTAAAAATTACGAAAAATTTAATATAGACTCTTCAACATGTTTAGTTTCGTGTGTAAAATATTTAGAAATTAAATTAGCCTCTATAGATACTTCTCATACCAAGAACTAAACTTGTGCTAGTGCAGCAATTCAAACCAAATCATCCATTTTCACAAATTTATAAAATTCATTTTAACTCAAAAAATTATGAAAATTTTATTGTATACTATTTTTGATATATAATCTCATATATAAAAAAAAAATTGGAAACTAATTCAACAGTAAGCATGAATTTTATATAAAAACAAAATACTGGTTCTAACATAGAAATTTTAACCAAACAGTCAAGTTTGACTATTTTTATAAAATTTATTTTTTTAACTCTAATTATGAAATTTTTACTGGATATATTTCACATGTTTGGTTGCATGTGTAAAAATATCAGCAATTAATTCAACGTCTAAAAACCATTCTTATATAAAAATAGTAGACTAGTTCCAATGTAGAAATCTTAAAATTTTATTTAGCATTTTCAAAACATGGATTTAATTTCCATGTCATACTCACATATATGTGAACAAACATAATTTTGCAAAAATTAAGAAAATTAGATTTTATATGCTTAAAATGCCAACTACCTCGAATATACACATCGAAAAAAGTGTATAAATCATCTAAACCTCACCAACTCAAATTGGCCTTCTACGATGATTTTCAACGAGTCCCATATCAAGTTACCCATGGTTCTATTCTTCTCTCGATGATTCTTTTACAACAACAAAAAATGGAGAGTATGCAATCTTCATCTCTCCCCTCCTAACATACTCAATACAAATAAGAAGAAAATATATATTCTGAGAGGAGAAATTTTTATGTGTGCTAGAAACGTTGTTGGAGAAAATAGGAAAGATTATATATTAATGACCAAATAATATTTTTTCCTTTCTTATCCCATACATGCACCCATCATAAATTTTCCTTCAATACTCTCCAAGCTTACCATACAAGCCTTATTCATCAGTCAACTCTTTGGCTTCCCCCACACACAATTAAATCTTGTTATAACTCTTTTGTTGACTCCTACACACACATAATTAAAATCTGTCACACCCTCGAACTAATAAGTCTTGTCTCCTTTAACCACCTATGGAAAGACACGTAGCTACATAATATATATACACACAAAGGCATATGCTAACATATATACATAGTCATTTAAAAAAAATAACATATGTCACACACATAATATTTAAACAAGGTTTCAAAATTTTAATTAAAATGCAATTGAGATAAAAAGAAAAATCTGAATTTAAATAAAATAAATCCAAAATAAAATATCATAGTTTTCTGGGTTTTTACATGGTTCGCACCTAGGTTAGGACCATAGAAGGCTTGCAACTTTTAGAACTTAAAAAAAAAAAAAAAATTTCAAAGTATGGAGTATGGTCCTTACCTAGGTCCATACAAGGGTGTGTGCGCACCTAGGTGCTGACTACAAAAGTATTATACAACCAAAAACTAAGAATTTTGACTAAATTGGGGGCTTGGTCTGAACCTAGGTCCGAATAGGGTCAAGTTCGGACCTCTGTTTGGACCGCCTGATCCACGTGGACAACTTTTGTAATTCTTATGTTATTCCGGAGGGTTTTGGGTACGTTTTCACATCAATTGAGTTGTACTATAAAGAGAGGGTAGTTGATGAGAGTTAAAGTTAGTTAGAGAGTAGATTTATATTTTGTAAAGAGAGAGAGTTTTAAATCTTATATGGAAGGTGAGAAATTTTGTTTATATATATATAGTTTTTTTTTTGAAGAATTTTTTTGTAGTTACTTCAATTTCAATACATATTTAAAGTTCTTTCATTATGATGCTTGAGTAGTCTTCATTCTTGGATTCAAATTAGGAAGAGTAGTGGATCTATATGAATTCTTAAGATAACTTGTGCTTAAATGTTAAATTCTCTAAGTATTGCAATGAAATGATGATGAATTTGTTTAGATCTTTTGAACTCACTAGTTGATATTTTTGGATTAATTTTTGATTGTATATTCCATGTAAATTATATGTGGGTTGCTTAGTTAGATTTTTTTTTTTTTTTGGCACAATCTTAAAGATTTTGTATGTGAATTATACATAGAACTTTTATGTATTCTATATGGATTATGCACTCTTAAGTGTTTGATCTAGGAACTCAACCAAGTGAGCCTAATTTAACAACCAAATTCATTGATTAATTATTGTTATTATTTGGACATAATTGATAGATATCTTCCGATCTACTCTTACATAAGTGTTATATTGAGTTATAATTGATTCTTGAAAGTCATTAGAAAATTATTACTGGAATTGGTTTGATCAAAGACCTTTTTATAATTATTTTTAGTTTAATCAATTACAATTCCTGAATTAGATTTAATTGTTGCCTCCTAGGTATTTGACGAAATACATAGGCAGGTTTTATTTTTTAAAATTGAAACTAATTTTCCTTAATTTAAATTGTATGACACCTATTAAGTCGGAGAATAAGTTCACAACGCCTTTTCTTGTGGGTATGACCAGTTTCTTATTGTTTAACAAATTTAAATTAGTACAACTAACTACATTGCACTTAGAGTGTAAACATGCTCTTGTTGAGATGACACAAGCATGTGGGTACGAATTTAAAAGTGAGATTATGTGAGATATGGGAGGAGAGATTGTACTTAGATTGACAACTTTACAAGAAAATAAGATTGCTAAGAGAGATGATGATTGGGTTTGAAGAAAGATAAAGAACGATTATGTTTATATAAAAAGAGAATGGTGTGTGCAGCTATAGATTGATAAATGAACAATAATTGGTTAATAAGATGAGGAATTATTTGTTAAAAAATAGAATGAGAGATGATTTATTGAGAAAAATATTAACAGGAAGAGAGGACGGTTATGGTGGTTTTAGAATTAACTTGGTGATGGTGTATAGTGTATGACATAGTCAAGTCTTAGGGACAAAGTAGAAATTTAATTAACTAATAGTAGGAGTAAATTTGTTTTATAGTTTTAAAAATTTAAGGAAGTTTAAGTAATTTTTTTATATTTAAAGGTGGAAGTTGTATTATTAGCAAATCTCTAGGGAGTTTTAAATACTTTCTACAAAAATAAAACAAACGTTTAAGCTGTTAAAAATTTAAACTAAATGTAAGTTATTACTTTTATCGATGTTACAAGGTTTTTCAAATTCTTTGTATATCATGATGCTTTTGAAAAACTTTATATCAAAAGTAATAAAATTTATTTATAATTAATTTAATAAATATTGTTTTAGATTACTTTTGTTTTTGGACATACAAATGTCAAATTTTAAATCCATCTACTTAACTTACCGAAATACATTTTTTACAATCTCACTTAAGTCGTGTTTTTTTAATTCTTTTTTCATTTTACATGCATCACTAGATTTTTATTTTATTGGAATCATCAAATTTCTTTAGTTTAATACATTTTCAAATGTTTTGATTTGTTAATTTATATTTTACCACTAAATTCAATATAAGAAATTTTGGATTAGTTCCTCATTAGGGTACTTTAGTATGAATTTTTGTGAGTGTTAAGTTTTGAATCTTTTAAAATTGAAACTGATCAGATAAATTAAATGTCATTGATTTGATATTACCAACTACAAAAAATAGGTTTAGGATGAAAATGAGTAAAGTATAGCTTAATCAATTCAGATTTAATAAAACGAATTTGCTAATACTCATAACCATTTTTATACTGAAGCCCTTTTAAACATAGAAATCAAAAACCATGGCTTATTTTTTTCTTTTGTTTTTGGAGTGGAATAAAATAGTCATGTCTATTATAGCTCTATATATGGCTTTAGGTAGATGCCCTTTCAACATGAAAATAAAAATAAATAAATAAAAGATCACATGGTATCTAAAGGCTTTGATTAGGCATAAGTAGTGTATCAAAACATAGTTTTCAAAATTTCTACTTCTACTGCTCTAAAATTCCCTACCATCCAATGCTCATCTATATGATGGTGGGTCTTACTTAATTATCAGTTAGTGCACCCACCACAAGATACAGTATTAGACAAGCAACAGCACATCTGACATCACGTGTCTGTCTGTATGCAGAATTTCAGTGATAATTTGGTAGGGCCCACTGTCACGTAGGTGAGCGGTGGATGGTACCGAAATTCAGAGTGGTGGAAGTAAACTTTCTAGAGAGTTATTTCCAAGAGAGGGGTAAGGCACTATACTCAACTCTAAACAAAAAGTTGGTTAGCAATTTCCTATAACAGCTACTAAATGTGTGATGATAGGTGGAGGAAGTGGCACTAGTATTGATAGATAGTGAAGTTCAAACAAGAATCTAAAGTAGACTTGCCTCCACCATTAACATCCTATGTTTCTGCTGTAAGATTTTACCATATGTATGTATATGAATTTAGGAACATCAAATAAATATATATTCAATAATGTGGAAGTCCATAATACATGAATGCGAAAGAAAATGCCTTCAAGTTCAAGATGAACTTTGGCGGCTATGGATCTTCCTCTCTACGCCCTAGGTCTGTAAGACAGATTTTTTATGGGTGTATTCTGTCTGTCTAGGGTAGAGAGGGGACCTAGCCATATATATAGGGTAAACCCTAACCTCACTGGCCCTCCGATAAAAGGCCTACAGTGGGTTCCTTAGGTCCACACTATTTACCATCCAACCACAATTAACATATCTGAAAAGTACACAAAAGCTCAGTCCATATGGATCACTTATTTATTGGGCCTATCCTGTATGTCTTAACTTTAAACTTGGGCTCAATCCGTTTCATTAAAAAACCAAAATTCAATTAATGTGCATGCTCAATTTAGAAAAATACTACCATCTGTATGGTAGATTTTTGAGATAAAGAACTAAATTACTTGCAAAAACATAAGATTTAACAACTGTATTTTGTTTCTTACAACCTGAAAGATCAATAGTTGGAGAAACACAGGGATTTAGAGCAAAGGATATGGAAAAGTTTGTTATGATTCTACATCACTTAATTGTTGTTCAGTAATGGGCTATGTAAGGGATTCCATATCTTTATTTTATAAATACTTTTGCCTGGGTCGAAAAATAATCGACAAGCACAAACGATTAAATTTATGTGGTTCTGGAATCCTTGCTAATTCCATAGAATTTGAGAGAAATATCACTATATTCCAACTAAATATTACAGAGGATGAGATAATCCTCTCAGTCAATTCACCTTCTTTTTCTCTATCTCTCTTCTCTTACTCCATAACCCAATAATTCTTTATAACCCTTATTTAAGCACCCTGAGCTTAGGCTCTTACTTTCTCAACCAGCCTCTATATTTTGTGGTCACCAATAAATCCTTATAATCTTCCCCTATTAATACACAAAAATAAAAAGAAAGACAATTGGTCGTTATCAACAAATTTGATACAATCATTGGTGGAGCAAATCTAAGAGCAACTCAGATAAGCTTACATTCTTCCCTGTGTGCCCCAGGTTTTTCCCTTTCCAAAAATGGTTAAGTGTTGAACTAGGTTTCAAAACTTTGATCAAATTAATCTATTAATCCTTTATACACCATCATTAAGACTTCATTATAAGATAATCATGTCCACAATTATAAATTTAATTAATATAATAATTAGAATCATTACATTACCTTTAGATTATTAGTTTACTAAATATCACATAATAATTATTTTTTTCTTAAATATATTGATTTAAGTTTTGTAGAAGAAATTTTTATTTAGTTTTTTAATATTCATTTAACTCTCTTATTACCTAATATAATATAATATAATTTTATAGATAGTGCAAAGTGTGAGATTTGTGCCCTTATATAATTACATCCCCTTTAATATTTCGTACTAATTAACATAGTTTTCAAATTTATCCGATGCACAAAATAATCAAACCAATTCGATCACTTTGGTTTGATTAAGTTTGAGTCTATATCAAAATTGGTTCAGTTCTAGATTAAAAAATAACAACTCAATATTTTCAGTTCAGTTTTTGGGTTAACAGACAAAAAACTAAAACCGAACCAAAAAATAACCTAACCCGAATCGACCAAAAAATATAATATATAATTATACATAATATTCATATTGTTATCAATTATATAATATATTATATTAATACCATATTATTGCATGATATTATCTATAAAACAGTTTTCTTTTCAAAATTGATATCAAAACATTTACTGTTTTAAAAAAACAATAGTATTGATAACATAACATATATAATATGTATGATTATATAAAATATATAATATATTATTTCTTTGAATGTTTAGGATTTGAAAATAAATAAATCAAGCCAACTTAAAACCGACCCGATCCAATCCAATTCAGGTTAACCCAAAAACCAAACAGACCCAATTTGATATTTTCGATTCAGTTCAATATTAAAATCGATTCAGTTTTAGGTCCAATTTTTAATAACTAAAAAAAATCGGTTTAATTTTCGGGTTAGATATGAATCTCAACTGAACCGATTTATGCACAGTCTTACTATAATGTATAATGTATAGTATATAATCTATCTATAATATTGCAATGCAAACACTAGTAGCATTAGTGAAGTTCAGATATTCACGAATTTTTTTATTTTTTTGTTGATTTTTTTTCATCTTCTTACAATACCCCTAAACTTCCTATAATCAATTATAACTTCATCATATTGAAAAGAAAATTTTTGTAATTACTATATAAATATGTATTTTCCTCTATTTAAATTTTTATATATCTTAAATACTCTTTAACTATTCATTACTCTTATGACTTTTTTTTTCTTTTTAAATGCCTATTAATTAATTAATATCTATTAACCTTAACTGTCCATTATTTACTATTTAAGACACTTATATCAATTTTTTTTTTATAAAATAAAAAGTTCAACAAAAACTTGAAAATAAAAAATTAATAAAAAAATACATACATGGTATGTGCTCAATTCTAGTTAGGGTGGGATATTTACACTTTTTCATTAATTTCTTTCGGTACACAATAGTTAAATAAATAAATAATAACGTAGAGTAAAAACCTAATAGAATAGTGTATTTATTATTTTTCTCGTAGTTAAATATAATAGTATCTCAATCCTAGAAACTCTCTCATCCACTTTAATCTATATATTAAATCACAAGGAACCGGAATTAGATATCCCTGGCCTCCTCCTTAATTCTCGAATAAGATAGCCCCACTATCCTATTGTGCCCAGAAATATTTCTTCTCCATAATCCATGCTTATCTTATACCAGGTTTTACTTATCCACTCTGATGTGAAGACAAACACATCCCAATCTTCGTAACACAGCCTCTCTCCACTCTCTCAAGCAACTTGTGGCTGTGATATCCCCAAAATTATGCTATTCTAATTAATTTTCATTTAAGGCGATGATATTCCACTTAAGTTTTATATTTAAATATACTAATTTCTATTAAAATATGCATATTAAAATATGTTAAATTTATATTCAAATATAAAAATTAAATAAAACAATTATTGGGTTCTGTAATCCTTGTAATCAAAGTGGCATCATTTTAAGTTACTGCAGCACCTACAGTAATCTCTCCTGGCAGCAGCCCTCAGCGCCCCCCCGCCCCCTCCTCTCACCACTCTGCTTTTGACACCGCATCTCCATAGATGATTTTCGATTCAAAAGCATCCAGCTTTGAAAATTTTGGTGATGGAGACAGAGAGGGATGCGACGCATGGAGGCA
>QLOD02003708.1:0-10103 GCA_003260245.2 Sideroxylon spinosum | reverse complement strand
GAAAAACAGCAGCACCAATCTCTTCTAGAAAGTCAGGCTTCAAATGTTTGTCCACTGGCCCATAAACTCCTGTGAAGACCCAGTTTATGTAAGTCAGACTTCACACTTAATGTGTCTTTTGTTCGTGGTATTGGACCTAGGAAGCACGAATCACAACATGGGTGTTGCGTCCAAGTCGAACTCATTTGAGACACCAACTCATGTTGGACGCATGTCCAACTCACATTTTGCCATCTCAATTTTTTTGGTTTTATCATTTCTTTTTGTTTGGACACATCAGAACTCATTTTAGACATGCCAAGATCTTTCTTATAATCCATGAAAGTTTTAATTGGGGTTAATTTCTGAATAAAATAAATTAAAAATAAAAGTGAAAAAGCCCTTCGTTTATTATTTTATATGTGGATGATTTGATGAAATACAATGAAATTTTGGTTTTTATCTTCAGGGGATAGTGTTTTGTTAAAATGATTTTTTTTAGCTATCATTTTGGATGAATTATATGAATTTTTTTAGTTATTATTTTGAATGGATGGTAAACATTATGTGACATAAAATACATGGTTTTTTTATTTGAGTGTTATATTGCCTCATCTCTATTGTATTTGAATAAAAGTATTAATATCTAGAACATATATAAAAAATATATATATCTTTCTAAGCTACCATCATGTTGTATTTCGTATGTTTTAATTAAATGTCGAGTCGACATATTCGTGTTATGTCGTGTTGGTATCTATACTTACCAAGACAATGGATAAAATTTTGGAAGAAAATGGGGTGCGTGGATCACCCTTTACAATAGGCTTTTCTGGAGTTATACAGTGTTACTCTTTAAAAAAAGCCTCCACTTCCAATTACACGAGGCTCTCTCCATTTTTTCAGGAAGGTAACGGTTGCCCTAAAAAAATGTCATATGGGAACCAAGGTTCATTAAAGAGGTGAAGGAGTAGGAGTTGAATGCAATAGAGAATCCATTTTTAATTGCTTTCTGAAGTTGATCTGTTCAACGAAAGCAGGAATGAGATGACGTGGAATGGGAAGATGTCAAAATTTTGAGTCAAATCATATTATTTAGGTATCTAGGGGAGGGAATCCCATTTTTCTTGGAACACTCATAGAAGAAAGGGGATCTCACTAAGGTGGATTTTTTCAAACCTAATTCAATTGTTAACCCAGACAATTTGGAAAGAAGGTGTTGGTTTCTTCTCAATTAGTGGAGCATATGTTAAAAAGGCTTTTATGGGGGACTTCTAATGCTTCTTAGTAATATTGCTAGAGTATTTTTAGAGATTACTTTTTTCGTTCTTTAGAGTTCCTTGGGTTATTATACATCATTGCTTCATGATTCTTAGTGGTGACCTTAGGGATGGCATTTGAAGATGGAAAACGCAAGCTTGGAAAGTGTTGCCTACAAGCTGAAGTGATCTTATATGGAGAAATGGAATAGACATACTTACAACACTGCATAAAGTCATACATAGGATTAAGTTATCTTTACTTCATTACTTCCGTTATTAGCCCAAAGAGAAATTTCGTGAGCCCTCTATTGTTTTGGTGGATTGTTTTGGGAACTTCGTTTAGCAGAGGGCTTATAGTTTTTCAATACTCTTGCATAGCTTTAGCATAAATGAGTAGTGTTTCCTATCAGCTTTTATACAATTCTCGTCAAAAACACATAATTTGTAAAGCATTTTAATAATTAAAAGCATAGAAAACCGACGGTGACCATCTTAACCATAAATAGTTATTTTGCCTTTTATGGGAACAATGGAAAATTGAAAGTTTACATTGAACTGACAACTAACTATAGAAACTCTAATTAACACACTTAAAAGTTTAGCCTAGTGCTATTATATCGTGCCCCATGATAGAGCATTAGGCATTACCTTTGGACGAGTAAAACCATGGTCAAGTAAACCACCTTCATTGAGTAATTCCTTCTTCGCACTTTCATTATGTTTGGCCACCGTTGTGTCATTCTTTGTTACTAGATGTCTAGTTTTGAATGTATGGTTCAGCTGCATAACAAATTTTTTTTTTCCCAATATAAAAACATTTTGGGGTGATAACAAAGAGATTTAATATAAACTAAAAAGCAAAAACATGGGGGATGAGGGTTCTACCCACAGAATGCATTAAATATGCATCCATAACACTTGAATCTTCTTCCAGGCCTTTAAGATAAAATGGCTTCTTGTTATGGTGCAGTATATCCCGATAGCTGTTGCCTATAACAATAAGTAGGAATTGAGCAAGTATAAAATCAATGGTTATTAGATGGAACCATACTGTTACACATAATCTTCATTACACTAGACCATTTCAAATTATTCTTCTTTCAACAGAGGTAACTTTTAGAACCAAAAAAAAATAAATAAATAAATCAAATAAAATAAATACAAATTGTGGAAATTGAGAGAAGTTTCGGCAAGAATCACTACACAAAGACAACAGAAACAACAGATCTATATTTAAAATTCAAGTATACACAGTTAGAATATATCCAACATCGATAAAGTTTCCCAAATTAGTATAAGATATGTGCTTCTCAACATACTGCCAATTGGTTTTTAAGTTGGATGCTTTAAAAAGTATGAGAGTTGGGTTTTACTTATGAGAAAAGATATCAAAGGTGGAAGCTTTCGTCCAATGCATGTAGTAGTCAAGGTCTATTCTGCAACCTATTCATCGAGAATTCCCCAACCCATGCATCGAGAGAAGTCATCACTTGTAAAGATATATTAACTTGAATTTCGGCCAAAGTTGTCATTTGTAATAAAGGAATTTGAAATAATTAATTCATTGAAAATAATTAGAAGTCACACTGAAATCATCATTATTAATGATTTACCTCCCCTAGAGGGCATTATCTTTGAAGAAAAACCCAACGAATTGAGAATTTACGAACAGGTTAGGGTTTTTAAAGAAACGCAAAAACCCTTCCTAGACATCCTTGTTGGACTAGTGGGTGGATTTGTCAAGGTCAACAGTGCACAGGATGTTGACAGGAGCAGTAGCTCTAGCACTAGTGATGGTTCTGGTAGAGTTTTGTATGTGGGCTAGTCAGACTCGTGGATGTGATGCGAGCATGCATAGTAGAAATTTTTACTGGATTATGTTGAATTGTTGACAATTGTCGATTATTCCCAAATCTTGGTTTAATCATTTCAGTGCTTATATGACTAAAGTTCTACTTTAAAGCTTTTTGAATCTTGTTACCTTAATGATTTTGCTGCCTGGATTGCCTAACATGATAAGAAGGCATTCCAAGAGTCAAGTTGCTGAATAGCAATTTGCTGGGGTGCACAGTTGAGAATTATTACTTTTGTGATGACGATGTGGGTTTGCGAGAGAAGCAATTTGAAGGTGTTTAAGCACAAGATATTTAGTTTGATTTAGTGCCACCATTATATGCTGAGAAACTGAAAACGAAGTTCCTCCTGTTCTTCAGATTGATATCTAGAAACAGTATATAGATTACTACGTTGTATTAGTTAGAACTAGTATACGGATTACTTTGTATCTAGAAATAGTATATAGACCATAACCTACCTAGCCTCGTTGCCGGTTAGCTTCCCACTCGCCCCCATGCACTGACGATAACTCCTCCTCATAGATCTCACGCGCCGCGTCAGTGAAACGTTTGTCGTCGCGTGAGTCCCATTCCCACCTCCGGCGATCTCTGGTGGTCAACTGATGCAGGAGGATCTCTTACCACCATTTTCGTGATAAATATTTGAACGGAGCTCATCATTAGAATGCTCATTTCTGTTTTCTGCTCGTCGTTTTTCCTTTTCACTCATCGTTCTCAGGTGAGCTTTGTTTTTTGATGGTAAGTTTGATTGCTCTCGATTTTGCTTGTAGCTATTGATTGATCATCGTTTGGGAATAAGATTGATTGCTGTGTTTACTCTAATCATCGATCTGAAGTCGTGGTCTCTTTATTGTCGATCAATTGCTAGTTACCTACATCTGACTTTGTTCTTGCTTGGTTCCTTTATTTCTGTTGACCTTTCTTTTTTTCTTTTTCCTTTTTTTTTTGTCTGTTTGAATATCTCTCCTTCTATTTGGTTTGTTTGTTGGAGATGGCTACCAATCTGTCTGTTGTCAAGACTACTTCAAATCGAGGTTCCTCACTTGTTTCTGTGCCTACAATTTCTATTGACAATTTTACAAAATCCATTGTTTGTGAGAAATTGGATGAAGCTGCCAATTATTTAACTTGGTCCCCTGTTGTTCATATATTTCTTATTGGTCGAAAGTTGAAAGGCTACATTATGGATTCTCCTCCAGATTCAACATCTCCCACATACTCAATGGCATGCTGCCGGTGCTAACATTATGAGTTGGTTATAGCATAGTCTCGAACATATAGTTTTTCGGACCATGTCCTTGTGCAATACATCTAAGGCAATTTGGGAGACTTCAGACAATTCCTTTTCTCTAAGCAGCAATATTTCAGAGATTTTTGAAGCCTACAAGCAGCTCTTTATTTCTGATAAGGAGACAGATCGATCTCAGATTATAATAGCACTCTTAAGGCTCTTGGTGATCACTTTTTATAGCTCCGTCCCTTTCCTGAGACTGAGGCAAAGATGATACGATAGTTGGATGAACTTATGACTGTTCTTCTATTGGCTAGGTTGAATGATAATCTTTGTAGTTATAAAGATCAGTTTCTGCCCAGAGAAACTATTCCCTCTTCAGTTAGTCCGTATTCTAAATTGCAACGTTTTTCCTTGGGTCACCGTCACTATTCGGCATCTTCTACTTCTAATAGATAAGAATCTGCTGCTTTGATAAATGGTTCTACTGGTCATGGAGGTTCTCAACGTGGCTCTCATGGTGGGGGTTGCAGTTCTCGAGGTGATTCTCATGATGGTGGTCGTAGATCTAGACGTAGCACCAAAAAGTGTGATCATTGTGGTAGTACCGGTCACACAGCCCTACTGCTAGAAGAAGTATGGCCATCCTAATCAAGCTTATCATGTTACTGCTGATTCTACTAACTCTAAAGTAGTTTTTGGCTCTACTACTACTAGTTCAAGTGATCCTGTTAATTCTGGAGCAATTTCTCAGGATCCTTTCTCCCCGACTGAGTTGGATGCTATTGTACAGGCACTTCGCATCTCTCACGCTTCCAGTTCCACCGCTACTCTTGCCCATTCAGGTACTAGTACTTGTTTTTCCTCCCCATCGCCTCCACAATGGATTCTTAACTCTGGTGCTAGTGCTCATGTATCAGATAATCCTTCCTTGTTCTTTGATTTGGCTACCACCACTCATCGTCTTACATTAGTTGATGGGTCCCCCCGGTCTGTGGTTGGTAAATGACACCTCAAACCCTCGACATCATTATTGTTACCTTCAACTCTTTATGTGCCTAGCCTTCCTTTTAATTTATTATCTATTAGTCAGTTCACAAGGCTACTAAACTGCTCCATAATCTTTTCTACATCTTTTTGCATTTTTCAGGATCTCAGGACATAGAAAACGATTGGTTTGGGATATAAGCAGGATGGTCTCTATCACCTTGACCCTGTCATTTTCTCTTCGTCTCATTCAGTTTTGCATGTGTTTGATTTACCTCTTTAATGGCATTGCCAGTTGGGCCATCCATCTTTGTCTCGACTCAAGCATGCTGTTCTTAGTCTTGGTTCTGTCTTGAGTCTCAAGTGTGAAGCTTATCAATTGGAAAAGGACAATCATTGTTCTTTTCCTAGTGGTAGTCATAGTCGTGAGTCTGAACCTTTTTCTGTTCTCCATACAGACATTTGGGGTCCTTCTAGAGTTTCTACTGTTAATGGTTATTGGTGTTTTATCATATCTGTGGATGATCCCTAGCATATGACATGGCTATTTTTAATGAAAGTCATTTTAAGTTACACAATATTGTCTTACGCTTTTATAATGAATTTCTTACTCAGTTTGACAAAAGAATCAAAATTTTACGGTTTAATAATACTTTAGAATATACCAAGTTTTTCATGGACAAATTTTGTGTTGAAAATAGTTACCTAGTTCACGGGTTGATCTAGTACATGGTACGAGTACGGATTTGCGGTATGGTAGCTTGGCTAGCACGTTGTAGGGTATACTTAACTAGAATGCTATTTTGGATAGCAACACATTTTAAATTTTATTTAGTTCAATATGTAGTAGTATTTGCAATATGTATAATGTATATTATAAAATATGCATGGAGTGTTTAACAGCAATAATAAACATGATAAAGGAAATTATCTAAAGAATAAAACTTCATTTAAATCATTATACGAGTACCCAAAATAAGTTGCAAATAGTTTAATCATTCCAAACTTCAAAAGAAATCATAGATGAAAACAAGTCTCAAGAGAATATATAAAAAGTTAAAATACTTAAAACACATCAATTGTTCCAGGATAAACACAATCGACGGCAATGAAGGATGACTGTGACTTCGATAGTGATGAAGGACAACTCGTTTTTTTCTCATCTCAGGTACTCGTTCTCTTCTCGTGAAAGTGGATCGCTAATATCTGCAATTTGGATCGCGAACATACCCCATTTGAGATCACGCGATCTAGTTCAAGGTCAGAAGGGGGATTAGCAAATTAGGTAACTATGGTGTTGACTGGGCATCATCCATCAAACCTTATGTGTTCATACATCTCAACAGAATGGTGTTGTTGAACGCAAACATCACCATCTGTTGGAGGTAGCCTGCACTTTATAAATACATATGAATGTCCCTAAATCATATTGGGGTGATGCTGTTTTAACTGCTTGTCACCTCATAAATTGTGTTCCGTCTGTCACTCTTGGCAATCGGTCTTCTTTATCTCTTCTTCACACTTCTTCTAATCCCTTGTCTCTCCCTTCTCGTACATTTGCTTGCACTGCCTTTATCTATAATCTTAATCCTAGTCTCAACAAATTATCACCCGAGTTGGTTGATGTATTTTTCCTAGGTTATTCTCGTACTTAGAAGTACTACCGCTGTTATCATCTCCCATCTCGTCATTTTTTTACTAGTGCTGATGTTACTTTTTTTGAGTCCACACCCTATGTTTAGGTTCAAGGAGAGTTGTCATCACATGAGGGGAAGTTTTGTCCTCTCTCTCGAGAGGAGGAGTCATCACATCTATTCCCTTTGCTAATCCTGTTCTTCCTATTCCTGATGTGCCATTATAGGTCTATTAGCGTCGCACTCGCTTTGCGCCAGTCACTACTGCAATTGTGGATCTTACACCTCTTGAGGCACCTGCTTTTGATACTTCTACTTCTGAACTGGACACTTTTGTCACTAGTCAAGATGAACCCGATCCTTTTGCTATTTATGATCTTGATCTTCTATTGCCCAAAGACGAGGTAAACATACATGTACTACGTATTACAATGCTAAATTTGTTTCCTATCATCGCATATTGCCTCAATTCCAATCTTTTGTTTATGCCTTATCCTCTGTTTCTATTCCTATATCTTATAATCAAGCACTACTATTGCTGGATTAGAAGAAGGTAATAAATGATGAGATACAGGCACTACATTAAAACTACACATAGGAGCTCACTTCTCTTCCCCCATGAAAGAAGACTGTTGGTTATCGATGGATTTACACAATAAAGTACCACCCTAATGGTTTAGTTGAGCATCTCAAAACCCGTTTGCTCGCTAAGGGTTATACCCAAACTAATGGTGTGAACTATCTTGAGACTTTCTTACCAGTTGCTTGTCCTAATTCAGTCCGTATTCTTCTTGCAGTGGCAATGTGCAAGTCTTGGCCCTTGTTCAGTTGGATATTAAAAATGCCTTTTACATGGTGAACTTCAGGAGGAGGCGTATATGGACTAACCACTGGGATATACTGCTATAGGAAATGAGCACCTTGTTTGTTGCTTACGCAAAACCTTGTATAGACTTAAACAATCTCTAGAAGCATGGTTTGATCGATTTAGCTCTGCTCTTCTGGATTATGGTTTCAAACAGTCCAACTTTGATCACTCGATGTTTGTTCACCAATGAACATGTGGCACCATTATCTTGATTGTCTATATAGATGATATCATTATTGCTGTTGATGACACTAAGGGCATTTCAAAATTAAAGAGTTATATGAGAATACAGTTTCACACAAAAGATCTCAGAGTTTTACGTTATTTTCTTGCGATTGAGGTTGCCTGTTCTTCCCAGGGTATATCTTTTTCCCAAAGAAAATATGTTCTGGATTTACTCTCTGAAACTGGATTTTTAGGTTCTTGTCTCGTTGATACTCTTATGAATTCTTCTGTTCACTTGGATAATGAGAGTGATGATCTTTTCGTTGATGTTGGTCATTATCGCCGTCTTGTGGGCAAGCTGATTTATCTCATTATGACTCGTCCTGATATTACATATGCAGTTAGTGTGATTAGTCAGTTCATGCATGCTCCACGCAAACCTCACTTTGAAGCTGTGCGCCTTATTCTAAGATATCTGAAAAATTCTCCGAGTAAAGGTTTACTCTATCAAGTTTCCACCACAATATATGTAATTGGATCCAGTGATGCAAATCGGGCTGGTAGTCATTCAGATTGGAGATCTACTTCTAAATACTGTACCTTTTATTAGTGGTAATCTTGTCACTTGGCGTAGTAAAAAGCAAACTGTAATGGCTCGATCTAGTGTTGAGGACTAGTATCAGGCCAAGGCCCATACTGCATTTGAGATGCTTTGGGTTCATTCTCTTCTTCAAGATTTTGGTATTGATATTTCAGCTCCGATGTTTATGTTCAATGATAATTAGGTTGCGATCTTCATTGCTAACAACCGTGTTTTTCATGAACGTACCAATCATATAGAGGTTGATTGTCACTTTATTCGAGATCTCCTGGTTAGGCATGATATCACTACTGCATTTGTACGATCGGACTCTCGGGTTATATTCTCACCAAACCTTTAACTAATTCTCTATTTCAGAAAATGTCGACCAAACTGGGCATGTTTGATCTTTATGCTTCAACTTGAGGGGGAGTCAAAATGTTTAGGGAATAATTGAATAATTGACAGATTGTGATGTACTTATTTTTGTAGTTAGCATATACTGGTACATTCCAGTTTTCTTTTTGTAACCTTAACTTTGATTATAAATACAGTATGAGGAGAGTAAGAAAATACCACTTAATTATTTTTACCTTGATTCTCAACTGACGTACTTAGCATGACCTTTAGTTATTTTATAATTACCTTCAACCGATTAATTATTTTCATACTCCTTGAACCTATCTAAGAACAATGACTTTAGGCAAAAAATTGAAGTGAATAGGTCTTCACAAATGATGACTTATCCCCACAAAATAATCGAAAAAAGATAATATAACCTAGGAGAATAAGACATGAGGTAATAAGTATATATTAACTCTTTCGAATTATTATCCGTTCTATCATTGTCCAAGTTCCCATTTTGTCTTTCAGCTTTTCTGTCTTATCTATTCTTAATCAATCGAGAAGATTTATACTTTCCACTTGAAGTAATAAAAAGCATTCATTTTCTCAAAATTAATGTAAAAGATTCATCTATTTCCCACTTCATTTGACACACTTACGACTGCCCCACACTTGCGACCGACTAACACTAATTGTCCAGAATCTTTAGAAAGAGGTAGACCTCCCCAGTGTCTACACAATAGACAAGGAAACCTAATTTATTTTGTTCCTAAATCAGCCTTCGAGGTTTTTGAAGTTCCAAACTCAGATGTTCCAGCCTTAATGCACAAATCTAAATAGCAAGATCAAGGCAACAGATGACATGTTGTAAGCACTAAGTAGTGAAGAAATCTCTCTAACATTACAACTCAAGTATATAATTCAAGTTCAACATTTAGGATAACTGTTGGAAAATAAGAAAGTCCTCTAACAATAATTGCTAATTGATATTATTAATGTATTCATCTAGGAACATGTATATTCATGTATCTGTAATTAATGTATTAATCTAGGAAGATGTATATTCATGTATCCGTAGTTAATATAGGATGATGTATCTAGCCTATAGGAAATATGAAAAGTCTTTTTTGTATATGTATAAATCACAGACAATCAGTTGTGAAAATACAACAATTGAGAAAAAGAATTCCTAAATT
>QLOD02003700.1:0-10104 GCA_003260245.2 Sideroxylon spinosum | reverse complement strand
AATTACGATCTTGAATATTTAATTAAATATTATATGTAAAATTAATTATAAACTTACATATCTCTCTTGCATAATTTTTCACATGATATCTTCCCAATTAAATGCATTTTTTAGTAACTTTAAGCAATTTTTAGTACTTAAAACCTTTTTATAAGTTTGGTAAAAATTTTAAATTTTTAGTAATTTTTAACAATTTTTAATAACTTTTAGTTGTTTAGTAAAAAGTTAGAGAAATTTGTTAAAAAATTTTAGTAACTTTTGATTATTTGGTTAAAGATTGAAAAGTTTTTAGAATTTTTTAGTAAAAAAGTTGCTAAGTTTGAAAGTTGCCAAAGAAACACTTTTTTAAAAATTGCTAAAAGTTACACTTTCTTATCCAACCAAATGGGACATAAGAATATTCAGAGGCATGACATCTCCTAGCAGCAACATTATAGAAATTAATAAGTATGAAGTCCGGTTACGTATAATGCAAAAGTTAAGAACTAAATGTATTTTTGATGATAATGATTTATGTTTGAAATAGGGGATCCCAGCTATTGTAACTAGATAATAGTAATTCTTTAAACATCGGAGGAATGCCACCTAAACACTTGTAAGTTTCTTCCTATTAATCCAAATTATCTTATTTACCAAAAAAAAAAAGTGGGGGGGGGGACCTAAGACTCGATCGATCAAGCCATTATGATGACAAGGTATATCATACCATTAAAAAATGAATATTTTGGCCATCTCTCAAAAATTTTGTTTATCCAATCACTTAACTATCATGAAATTAGTATTCTATCATTAAAATTAAAAAAAAAAAGATTGAAAACTAAAAATTTAAACACATTCCAATGTCTCTTTATCATTTTATTCTTCTTTCCAATTAATTCCATTTTAAGTCTATCTTTGCAATAAGGAAAAAAATGAAAAAAATAATTTCTCAATATTCAAAAAATAAAATAAAAAATCCTCCAATCATTCTCAAACCACAATAAGATATCCCTCAACATGCCCAAATCCACTGTTAATATGCAAGTTTTCTTCAAATCCAATCGACTTTTTATTTTTATTTTAGATCTTATGTGGCAATCATAGTACCACAACCAAAGTACTCTTCATTTTTTATAACCCGAAAAATCTAAGAAACAATATCAGGCACTAGAAACTTTTAAGGTGGCTTTTGTATAATTTATGCATTAAACTATATTCTATGCACAAAGGATTCGTTAAGAGCACGGAAATATGTTAGGAGGAGTGTTAGATGGAAACCAAGATGGAGGTCTTTGTTTTCCACAAAGGATAAAACCATAAATATTAGATCAGAGGGGCTCAAATGCCTATATCTACCAAAAGTACAATAACTACCATAAATTTAATAATAGGAGGGGATGGAACTACCTATTTTTTATTTCATTTTTTAACCACAAAATATATAACGTTGTAATTTTGGTTGTGTTGGGGAGGGGCGAGGCTCCCGTAATCCCCACATAGCTCAATCCCAACCTCCATTCATCTCTTCAAAGATTAACTCAATGTTATTCAATCTAAATGGTGTTCTATTGTATGGTTTGCTAAGTGACAATGCTATTTTACCTTCTTCACATAAGGCTAGAGCTAAAATTTCTATACTAGAAATTCTTCTCTTTTTGTCACTATCAATAGGAATTTGGAATTTGATTTCCTGGTTTTAAGAGCGACGATTTATTTTGTTTAAGCCCTGAAATGCAAGGCATGGACATAACAATGAAGCTGTAACTTAGTTGTACTAAAGTACAGGGTGAAATACTAAAGGAAACCTAAAATACTAATAGGTCTCTTTCTGCACTTGGGGATGTCATATCTACTCTTGTAAACAAAAGCCCACACACCCTGTTCAGCAATCGTGGTTTATGCTTTGATTTCCTATTTTTATAATTTGATAATTTTACACGTGTATTTTTTTTTATTTTAGGCGAAATTAAATTGTATTTGTTTTTCATATTAAGAGTTCATGTATGCACAAAGATGAAAACAACTGATCTATCATGTACACATTTGTATTTGCCGGAGGAGATTCAAAGACACTGATGTTTGTACAGATTAGTCCCAATGAGGTGAGACCCTTTGCTTACTCAATTTTGCAAGTAGACTTCAAGAAATAGAGTTGGGTCCTGCAAAGAAGTAGTTTGATGGCACCGAGCTCTTAAAAATACTAACAATTGGTAACAATACCATAATAATCATTTTTTTGTACCCAAATGCTCCTTTCCTCTAATATCTGTTGTTAAAGTTGCATGCAAAATTTTTTTTTCCCCTACTTGTTAGGTTGAGAAGAACAAGCTAGAGTTTAAGAGTAAAGATACTCAAATCAAGAAGATGGGGGATGCTATTCATGGGATTGATGTGAAGATGAAAGAAAAAGACTTGAAAAGTAAGAACCTATAAGAAAGGGTATCTTATATGGAAATTTCCTTTGGAAAAAAAAATAGAGAGTAATTTCTAAGTTAAGGGCTGAAATGTCCTTATGTTGAGTTGAATTGGGTTTCATTTAGTAGATTAAGGAATTGGGATCACAACTACTGATAGAGAGGAGGCTAGCACGACAGCATGTTGACTCAAAACTAGTAGAATAGCAGTAGCAGTAGCAAGAAGAGCAGAATTATAAAACTACAAGGCCACTCTTGGCAACTAGACCATTTGGGCATACAAGAATTTTAGTGAAGGCTAAGAGCAGCAACTAAATCACACTCAACCACTTGCTGAGAGCAATAGCTACAAACCGCCATCACTTTCCCCTCCAAAAAATAGTAGTAGCATTGTTAAGCTACAAAATGAGAAAGAAAACAATCCTGAGATAGCAGAATAACCAGTAATTCTGAAGCGAACTGGTAGAAGCTTCACTCTACCCAATAACAGTAAAAAGGTTTACACCATCTCCAGCAGCCTCAACTCTATGGCACAACTCTTTGATTCTTTTACCCAGTGTTACACTAGGCACCGCCAAGTTACGACAGCCTCTGCTACCTTTGCCACCAATACAAGCCAACAAAAAAGAAGATGAGGAGGGTAGTAGTGACACTAAAAGCTTTCCTGAGTCCGCACCTTAGGATAGTCCTAGAGAACATAAATTTTTAGGATGAAAAAAACTAAGCACTACGTTGAAACAGAGTCTTCAAAAGAGAATTCAAATATGGTCCTTAATGCAGCAACACATCAGAAAAGGAGGTAGTGGTGTGGGGATGGATAAAGTGATAGTTCTAATTAGAAGTCGAGGGAGGCTGGTGCCTCATGGACGACGAGCAGTGAAAGACATTCAGCAGAAGCAATGCCAAACGGAAAATGAGAGAGGATGGAATAGTATTATTAGAACAGTAGCCAGAAGTGTCACATGAATCTTCTTGGGAGACTTCTGTATGTATTTGGTTTAATCAATGCAGCTGTTGAAGCAAAACAAAAACAGAACGTTTAGAGGGTTTTTTCTTTTTTTTTTTTTTGGGAGGGTGTTGTGATGATGCTATTCATCGGCTTAATAGGTTTATTATTATTGTACAAACCATTAAATTTATCAATAGTTTGTGCTGAAGGGTGTGTGCCTTTGGTACCTATAATTACAGGCAGCTCATTTTTAGTGTTTCCTATAACTAGTTTTCTATTTCATAAAGGAGATTCTAATCTTATAAGGCTTCTATATATTTTATAAACCAAAAAAAATATAAGTTTTACTTTTCCTAGATGATGTTAATCATCGACTTAGTGTTCTTGCTGGACTTGTTGGAATAAATTAATTAACTAATAATTTTTATAATTAGTTTCCAAATTAAAGTGGTCTCTATAAGAAATACAATTTTTTTTTTGATAAAGAGAATTCAACTAAGGTCCCTACTGCAGCAACACATGAGAAAAGGAGGTCGTGGTGTGGGGATGGATAAAGTTATAGTTTCAATTGGAAGTCGGGGGAGGTTGATGCCTCATAGACAACGGGCAATGAAAGATATTCTGCCAAAGCAAAGCCAGAGGGAAAATGAGTGAGGATCGAATAGTATTGGAACAGCAGCCATAAGTGTCACTTGAATCTTCTTGGAGACTTCTGTATGTATTTGGTTTAATCTTTGCAAATGTTGAAGCAAAATAAAAACAAAACATTTAGAGGGTTTTTTTCTTAGAGGGTGTGACGATGCTAATCATTGGCTTAATAGGTTCATTATTATTATACAGATCACTAAATTTATCAATGGTTTGGGCTAAAGGTGTATGCCTTTGGCACCTGTAATTGCATGTACCTCAATTTCAGTGTTTTCTATAACTAGTTTTTTATTTCATAAAGGCGAGTCTGATCTTGTAAGGCTTCTATATATTTATAAACCAAACAAAATATGATTTTCCCTTTCCTTAGACGATGTTAATCACCGAATTAATGCTCATGCTGGACTTGTTGGAATAAATTAATTAATTAATAATTTTTATAATTAGTTTACTAATTAAAGTGGTCTATACAAGAAATCCATTTTTTTTGATAAAGAGAATTCAAATAAGGTCCCTAATTTAGCAACACATGAGAAGAGGAGGTGTTGGTGTGGGGATGGATAAAGTGAGAGTTTCAATTGGAAGTTTAGGGAGGCTAGTGCCTCATGAACGACTGGCAGTGAAAGACATTCAGTAGAAGCAAAGCCAAAGGGAAACTAAGAAAGGATGAAATAGTATTATTGGAACAGCAGCCATAAGTGTCACATGAATCTTCCTAGGAGATTTCTATGTGTATTTAGTTTAATCTATGCAGATGTTGAAGCAAAACAAAAACAGAACATTTAGAGGGTTTTTTTTTTTTTTTTGTGGGGGCGTGTTGTGATGATGTTAATTATCAACTTAATAGGTTCATTATTATTGTACACATCACTAAATTTATCAATGGTTTTGGCTGAAGGTGTGTGCCCTTGGCACCTATAATTGCAGCCAGCTCAATTTCATTGTTTCCTATTACTAGTTTTCCATTTCATAAAGTTAACTGTTTGGTTTGGCCTTTTACACCGGGACTGGTCCAATCTTTGACATAAAACGGATATATAAACAGTAACTAAATTTTTGATGTTTTTACATATAAGACAACATGTCTAGAAGAGTGTCTAGTAAACATGATTTTATGAGTTAAAATTAATTATATAAAAGTTTGTGAAAGTGAACTGCATGGTTTAAATTGTTACACTAGTTTCAGTCTGGTTTTTTATATAAAATCTTGGGATGATTGCCTTTTTACCCCTGGTAGTTAATTTGAAAGTCACTTACAACCTCTAAATTTTAAAAAGCTAACTTTGCATCTCTTATACTTTGGATTAACATGAAAATGTTAAAAAATCCATCAAACGTAACGGTTTTGACTTTAAGTTAAAAATTACATTTACACCCCCTGTAGTTTATTTTACCTACACTTACATCCCTTGATTCTATTTCATTTTTAATGGCTTTTTTTTTTTTGTTTTTACTCGAAAATTTAAATCCATTTACAATTTCACTTTAGTCCAAAGTATAAGGGATGAAAAGGTAGGTTTTTAAAATTTAAGAGGTTTAAGTGACTTTCACCTCAACTATAGGGGGTAAAAATGCAATTATCCTTACTTATAAGTTATATTAATGAAATGTTTGTAAATGCAACTAGACATATGAAAGAATCTCTAGTAAAATCATCAATATTTTTAAAATTTAAAATGAATTTTATAAAAAAAATTAAAAGTGGACTGTTTTGTAATGGTCCTAGACAAAAACACCTGTTTGGCTTTCTTAAAATCTTTATTAATTTGGTACATGCATAAATTCTTTATTTTGTTTTTATGAAACTAGGATAAATTATAAGATTTTAGGTTTATTGAATTAACTTGAAAATATTTTAGTTTTTATTTTATATGAATTGTCAAAGTTTATGTCCATAATATGTCTTTGTCAAGATAGCATTAATATTAAATTTTATTTATCTATTTAGTTGTATATATTGTTGAATTTGCATGAGATTTAATTTGATTGATCTTGTAACGAGAACAATATTTATGAAGAGGGTAACATAAAACTTAGGCTTGGGAAATATAATAAAACTTATTAATTAATGGGATGAACATAAGAACCAAATTTAGGGAGAATTCTTATGTATGATATGTTGTTCATAATGGAATTAGAATTTAATTTGAATTTCACTATTGGCGTCATAGAGGATACTAAAATAGTGGATTCTAAAGCCAAAGGGTCGAAAGCCCTGAAACTTGCATAGGGTGATTAATATTCCTAGTAAGTCAGTAACCTAAAACGTATAATATGCGTTGGCATATTATTTACTATCGGGATTGCAAGACTGGATGCCTATTAATGCAAGAGGTTATAGACTAGGACTAGAACCATGAATGGTTGATGAGTACATTTTGGGATTACACAGCCGTATGCCATGAATTAGGCCTGGGGATTTATTTTTTGTTTCGTTCTAAGACCGCAGACTAAACTTGCAGAGTACCTGACCCATGGTATGTTATATTATATGATGATGAATGTTTGGATAATAATTAGGTATAAGACCACGGGATCATAGTTTACAGGATGATAAAGTTTAGTTTTTATCCAATGGATTAAATGTGAAAATTTAGATCTTTTGATGAAATTTATAAATATTACACATGGAAGGTTTTAAGTGAAAATTTTTATACTAAATTAGAAAATAATTTTATAAATGCATTTCTAAGCACATGTGGAATTCAATACTCACCCATACTATAGTTTATGTTGTAGGAGTAGGGGAACGCAATGGACCTGTGAGTTAGTTAGTTAGTCTTTTATTGTCTTGATGATTACTTTCGCATTTGAACTGTAACCCTTGAGATTATTTGGATTTTGGGTCTGTATTTGAGGTGTTTGGTTTTGTAGCCCTCTAGTGGCATCATTGAGACTTTTGGATATTTTATTTCAAAATATTGATTATTTATTCTCTTCTGCTCTGATCTAGTTATGTTTATGTGGTTTGATGATTATTTGTGGGTTTTGTCCCCACGTTCCCGGGTCTTGGATTTTAAGGTGTGACAAATTGGTATCAAAGCCTAAGTTTAAGAATACCTATTAACAATTGGAGATTTTGTGATTTTGGGATTATGTGCTTTGGGAGGTGATACGTATGGTTTGATGTTTAGGGTTTTGAACTTGTTATTGAAAGATAAAATTTTGCTCTCTTTGTTTCTAGCTTGATGGCACCCAAAGTTGAGCCAATAGCTAGGGGCAAAGGTCGTGGGCAACCCAAAGGTCGCAAGGTTCAGTTCAATTTTGGCCGTGGCTATGGCTAGGGAACTCAGGCTAGTTTGGGCCACGAGGGTCCAGTTGGGGATGTTCATCTAAAGTTGACCCGCGGGTAGGGTTCTAATGGGACTTGCTAGGTTTGAGGCCTACCAGGGGTAATGGAGAAAGTGCAGTATGGACAGCCTTTGACTCTAAAATTTAATTTCTATTGTTATTAAATATAATTTCATATTATTTTATGTGTTTTGTTATGATTTCAGGATATTTATAAAAGCTTGTTCTTTTGTGCAGAAGAAGGAATAAAATGCTGGGAAATTGCTAGAAACTAATTCAAAGGACAAAGGAGACTCAAATGAGGAGAAAAAGGAGCAAGAAAAGTAGAATTAAGGCTAGTATCTGGATGCTGTCAATATGTAGTAGCCCGAGTTCCCATTTTCTAAGTTGAAAAAGTCCTCTCTCCTAGGATCTAGATGCCACGCTCTGACAACTTAGTTTTAAGGTTTTTCAAAGTTTCTCTATAAATATCCAACATATTTCTAACTTTTATACAGATGTTTTTTTACTCTTTAGTTCATTTTTCTTTTATTTTTTCTTTGTTTAGATAGCATTCTTGAGTGTTTATATTGAAGTTTTAGACTAAAGTTTGGATTACACAGCAGTTTTCTTGCAACACAAGTGTAGTTTTTTCTTTGCATCTCTTACTCTCTTTTTTATTTTTAGTTTTGTTTATTTGTTCATCATGGTAGAGTAGATCTTATCTTGATTCAACCCATCAATCATGAATGGATCATTATTTTATGCCGTTGCCTAGGAATTTTAATAGTTTTTATCTAGTAGGGTAGTTCTAGGTTATCCTTCTTCTATTTTTTAAAAACAATAAAATTAAAAAGATAATATTCATTTTCCTTCTACGTCCAGACACCATCAGGACACCAACATCCAGTAAGCTTTTTCTTTAGCTTATGAACATTTGAGAACAGGGAGATAGTTAGATTTAGGCATTCCAACTTTGTGAACCCACTCTTTATACCCTCAGACCTTATAGTCGATCTTTCTTCTGTTTCTTTTACTTCTTCATCATCTCCTACACCAGAAAAGGCCGGTAGGAATGATGGAGGAAATTATCAATTTCAAGGAGCCAACGATGGGCTATCACAAGCACCTCTAGTGAGGTTACTGAGAGATTACTTACAAGAGGCAAGTCATTCACCTGAATTAAGCATTGTTTGGCATGAGAACCAACAGGCTTTAAGCCTGGGATGATCTAACTTCTTCCTACCTTTCACAGTATGGATTCAGAAAATCCTTACGATCATCTAAAATTGATTTTGAAATATCTGTGTGACTTTTAGAGATTAGACTTGTCCAATAGAACTTGTCATTCTTACAATCTTTCCATTGTCCCTAAAAGACAAGCCAGCTAGGTGGTTCAAATTTTAACCAGCCTCCATACACACCTAGGATGATATGCTGGTAAAGTTTTTGAAAAAATTCTTTCGGCCTCATAGAACTGATGCTATCACAATCAAATTTGAAACTTCTCTCCATAATCGGGAGAGACATTCAACCAATATTAGGAAAGGTACAAAACTGTCCTTCACTCTTGTCCTCACCATAGTCTTGAGTTGTGAGAGATAACTAGTCACTAAGAGGCCATTGTTATCTAAGAACCAATGGTGCTGGGATAAGAAAAAACAAAAGGTAGAAGCAGTAGGTTAGAAAAACAAGATGCTGATTATTGTAGAAGATATTTCAACTGGTAAAGAGAAAGGTATTGGAGACAAACAACTCAGACTCGGAGAGCTCTTTCTCTTGGGCTTCTATAAGGAACAAATTGTAGGTCAAAGAAGATAGACAGATGAAGCAAAAATATCTGAAGGGTTAATGTGGAAAGACAAGGGTAGCAAGTTCTTGGTGATAAAATTTATTTTTTAATAGGGTACAAATGGGCATGGAAGGTTATGATAAAAAATAAGGAATATAACACAGGAGATAAAAACAAAAAAATAAATAAATTTACTTGTCGGTGTTCAAGGTGTTGCACAAGTAAAAGGCCTCGATTATTAGGGAACCAACTAAAGGAGAATAGTGTAAGAATAGGAGAAGGCAGTGAGTTAGAAGAAGAAAGATAAAAGTACTATGATACTTACTATGGTAGAAGATAGCTCAACTCGTAAAGAGAAAGGGAAAGAAATGAAGACAAATAACTCAAACTCAGACAGCTCTTTCTCTTGAGGTTCTAAAAGAAATAGACATTAAGTTAAGGAATATAAAATAACAAGGTAGAAGCATGTAAAATGGTTAATATGGGAAAGCACTAGTAATAAGTTCATGGTGATAAAAATTTATTGCTTAATAGGGTGTAAGTGAGCACGAAAGGTGTCGACGAAAAATGGGGAATATCGTACATGAGATAAAAGAGCAAAATTTTCTTTCCGAAGTTAAAGGTGTTACACAAGTAAGAAACCTAGTTATCATCAGGTGAGATAGGAAGAGAACAAGAGAAAAAAGGAGGTGGTGGGTTAAAAGAAGAAGAGAGTTACTATGATACTAATTATTATGGAACATGGCTCAACTAGCAAAGGGAATGTAAAACACTGGAGACAGACAATTCAAACTTAGACAACTCTTTCACTTGAGATTCTAAAATGAACAAACAATGAGTTAAAGAAGATAAAGGAGATGATGCAGAAACTAATAGGGTTAATCTGGGAAGATAGTGGTCGCAAATTCTTGGTGACAGGAAATATATATCTTAATAGGGTGTAAGTGACCATGGAAGGTGTAAGGAATACAATAGAGGAGACAAAGGACCAAAATTTGCTTACCAATATTCAAGGTGTTGCACAAGTAAGACTCTTATTAATTTGGGAACCA
>QLOD02003663.1:0-10109 GCA_003260245.2 Sideroxylon spinosum | reverse complement strand
TAACCTTGGAATTTATTGCAAATCACTACGAACTTGCTATGAGTTCAAGATTTTCTTAAATTTGTTATTAAATACTTCAATCCAAACAACCATTGCTTAAAAATCCAATCTCTATTATTCTTTGTGAGATTTAGTTTTGTTCAACATTTTTCCAATCATTTGTTCATTGATTTTTGCTTAAGGCTCTCTGTGGACACGATCCCATACTTACCACTTATTGTGCTTCAACTGACACCCTACACTTGGGGTCGAGCTATATTAGTACACATTGGACGAGCAAGCACTTTTGGCGCCGTTGCTGGGGAGTTCTTGAGCAACGGTGAACGAACTTTGGGAAGACCTGGGCGGACTGAATTTCACCTCCACTTTCAACGACGGGTTACACACTAGTTGGGTAAAAAACTGAGTTATATAGTAGAAGTTATGGCTGATTTAAGAATAACCGCGCGGGCATAACGACAACCCTAGGTCTCCAAGTAGTCTTCCTTTATGCTATCTACACCACCCAATGATGTTACAATTTCGTAAGGCCTTCGTCTCATTATAAACTGTCCAGATACATATTATAATAAGAAAACTGAGTTACAAAGAGAAAGTTATGGCCGATTTAAGATTTTAACAACCGCACGGGTATAACGACGACCCTAGGCCTCTAAGTAGTCTTCTATTATGCTATTTACACACCGTAATGCTGTAATAATTATCCAGGGCCTTCATCTTATTACAAGATTTCCAGAAACATATTACAGTAAGAAAACAGAATTACGTAACAAAAGTTATGTCCGATTTAAAATTTAACAACCGCGCGGGCCTAATGACCCCCTGGGTATCCGAGTAGTCCTACGCTATGCTATTATCATCATTCGATGATGTAATTTTCTTCGAGGGCCTTTACCTCATCGTAAGGTTTCTAGAAACATATTAGAATAAGAAAATGAAGTTACGTAGCAAAAGTTGTGGCCGATTTAAGATATACCGACTACGCGGGCATAACGACGACCCTAGTTATCCAAGTAGTCTTCCGCTATGCCATCTATGTCACCCAATGATGCAATAATTTTCCAGGGCCTTCGTCTTATTACAAGCTGTCCAGAAAGATATTATAATAACAAAATGGAGTTACGTAGCAAAAGTTATGTCCGATTTAAGCTTCTAACGACTGTGCGGCCATAATGACGACCCCTGGTCTCCAAGTAGTCTTACGCTATGCTATTTGCATCTTCCAATGACGTGATAATTTTCCAAGGCCTTCGTCTCATCACAACCTGTCTGGAAACATATTATAATAAGAAAATAGAGTTACATAATGAAAGTTATGGCCGATTTAAGATTTACCGACTACGCGGGCATAACGACCCTAGCTCTTCAAGTAGTCTTCCGTTATGCCATCTACACAGCCAATGCTATAATAATTTTCCAGAGCCTTCGTTTTGTCACAAGTCTTTTGGAAACAAATCATAATAACAAAATAGAGTTATGTGGCAAATGTTATGTCCGATTTAAAATTAAATACCGCACCGGCATAATGACGCCCCTGGGTCTCCAAGTGGTCTTACGCTATGTAATCTGTATCTTTCATTGATGTGATAATTTTCCAAGACTTTCGTCTAACCGCAAGCTGTACTGAAACTTATTTTAATGAGAAAATTAAGTTACGTAGCAGAAGTTATGGCTGATTTAAGAAATACAGACCGCGCGGGCATAACGACGATCCTAGGTCTCCAAGTAGCCTTCTTTTATGCTATCTACATCACCCAATGATGTAACAATTTCCCAAGGCCTTCGTCTCATTACAAACTATCCAGATACATATTATAATAAGAAAACTATGTTACATAGAGAAAGTTATGGCCGATTTAAGATTTTTACAACAGCACGGGTATAACGATGACCCCAGGTCTCAAAGTAGTCTTCTGCTATGCTATTTACACACCCTCGTGATGTAATAATTATCCAAGGCCTTCGTCTTTTTACAAGATTTCCAGAAACATATTATAGTAAGAAAATAGAATTATGTAACAAAAGTTATGTCCGATTTAAAAATTAACGACCGTGCGGGCCTAACGACCCCCTAGGTATCCGAGTACTCCTACGCTATGCTATTATCATCATTCAATGATGTAATAATCTTCGAGGGCCTTTGTCTCATCGCAAGGTTTCCAGAAACATATTATAATTAGAAAACGGAGTTACGTAGTAAAAGTTATGGCCGATTCAAGATTTACCGCCTACGTGGGGATAACGACGACCCTAGTTATCCAAGTAGTCTTCCGCTATGCCATCTACGTCACCTCATGATGTAATAATTTTCCAGGGCCTTCGTCTCATTACAACCTATCCAGAAAGACATTATAATAACAAAACAGAGTTACGTAGCAAAAGTTCTGTCCGATTTAACACTCTAACGACCACGTGGGCATAATGACGACCCTAGTTCTCCAAGTAGGCTTATGCTATGCTATCTGCATCTTACAATGATGTGATAATTTTTCAAGGCCTTCATCTCATTGCAACCTATCTCGAAACATATTACAATAAGAAAACAGAGCTACATAGCAGAAGTTATGGCCGATTTAAGATTTACTGACTACGTGGGCATAACGACGACCCCAGTTCTCCAAGTAGTCTTCCGCTATGCCATCTACACAGCCAATGCTATAATAACTTTCCAGAGCCTTCATCTTGTCACAAGTTTTTCAGAATTTTATGTCCGATTCAAAATTTAACGACTGCGCGGGCATAACGACGCCCCTGGGTCTCCGGGTAGTCTTACGCTATGCAATCTGTATCTTCCAATGATGTGATAATTTTCCAGGGCTTTCGTCTAATCGTAAGCTGTCCGGAAAAATATTTTAATAAGAAAATGGAGTTACGTAGCAGAAGTAAAGGCTGATTTAAGAATAACAGACCGCACGAGCATAGTGACGACTCTAGGTCTCCAAGTAGTCTTCCTTTATGCTATCTACGCCACCCAATGATGTAACATTTTCCCAAGGACTTTGTCTCATTACAAACTGTCCAAACACATATTATAATAAGGAAACTGAGTTATATAGAGAAAGTTATGGACGATTTAAGATTTTAACAACCGCACGGGCATAACGACGACCTCAGGTCTCCAAGTAGTCTTCTGCTATGCTATTTACACACCCCAATGATGTAATAATTATCCAGGGCCTTCGTCTTTTTTCATGATTTCCAGAAACATATTATAGTAAGAAAATAGAATTACGTAACAAAAGTTATGCCCGATTTAAAATTTAATGACCACACGGGCCTAACGACCCCCTGGGTATCTGAGTAGTCCTACGCTATGCTATTATCATCATTCGATGATGTAATAATCTTCGAGGGCCTTTGTCTCATCGTAAAGTTTCCAGAAACATATTAAAATAAAAAACGGAGTTACGTAGCAAAAGTTATGGCCGATTTAACATTTACCAACTACGCAGGGATAATGACGACCCTAGTTATCCAAGTAGTCTTCCACTATGCTATCGACGTCACCCAATGATATAATAATTTTTCAGGGCCTTTGTCTTATTACAAGCTATCTAGAAAGATATTATATTAACAAAACGGAGTTACGTAGCAAAAGTTATGTCCGATTTAAGATTCTAATGACGCGCGGGCAAAATGACGACCCCTGGTCTCCAAGTAGTCTTACGCTATGCTATCTGCAGCTTCCAATGACGTGATAATTTTCCCAAGTCTTCATCTCATCGCAACCTGTCTGGAAACATATTATAATACAAAAACAGATTTACATAGCAAAAGTTATGCCGATTTAAGATCTACCGATCACGCGCCCATCACGACGACCCTAGTTCTCCAAGTAGCCTTCCATTATGCTATCTACTTAACCAGGGCTTTCCATTATGCTATCTCCAAGTATGTCCAATTTAAGATTCTAATGACGCGCGGGCAAAATGACGACCCCTGGTCTCCAAGTAGTCTTACGCTATGCTATCTGCAGCTTCCAATGACGTGATAATTTTCCCAAGTCTTCATCTCATCGCAACCTGTCTGGAAACATATTATAATACAAAAACAGATTTACATAGCAAAAGTTATGCCGATTTAAGATTTACCGATCACGCGCCCATCACGACGACCCTAGTTCTCCAACTAGTCTTCCATTATGCTATCTACTTAACCAGGGCTTTCCAAACCAGAAACATATTATAAGGAGAAAATGGAATTACGTAGCTGAAGTTATGGCCGATTTAAAATTTACCAACTACGCGGGCATAACGATAACCCCAGTTCTCCAAGTAGGCTTCCGCTATGCCATCTACACTGCCAATGCTGTAATAATTTTCAAAAGCCTTCGTCTTGTCACAAGCTTTTCAGAAGCAAATCAAAATAACAAAACGAAGTTACATAGCAAATGTTATGTCCGATTTAAAATTTAATGACCGCGCGGGCCTAACGACGCCCCTGAGTCTCCGAGTAGTCGTACGCTATGCAATCTGTATCTTCCAATGATGTGATAATTTTCCAGGGCTTTCGTCTAATTGCAAGCTATCCGGAAAAATATTTTAATAAAAAAACTGAGTTATGTAGCAGAAGTTATGGCTGATTTAAGAATAACAGACCGCGCGGGCATAACGACGATCCTAGGTCTCCAAGTAGTCTTCCTTTATGCTATCTACGCCACCCAATGATGTAACATTTTCCCAAGGCCTTCGTCTCATTACAAACGGTCCAGACACATATTATAATAAGAAAACTGAGTTACATAGAGAAAGTTATGGCCGATTTATGATTTTAACAACAGCACGGGTATAACGACGACGCCATGTCTCAAAGTAGTCTTCTGCTATTCTATTTACACACCCTAGTGATGTAATAATTATCCAAGGCCTTTGTGTTTTTACAAGATTTCCAGAAACATATTATAGTAAGAAAATAGAATTACGTCAACAAAAGTTATGTCTGATGTAAAATTTAACGACCGCGTGGGCCTAACGACCTCCTGGGTATCTGAGTACTCCTACGCTATGCTATTATCATCATTCAATGATGTAATAATCTTTGAGGGCCTTTGTCTCGTCGCAAGGTTTCCAGAAAAATATTATAATTAGAAAATGGAGTTACGTAGCAAAAGTTATGGCCGATTCAAGATTTACCACCAACGCAGGCATAACGACGACCCTAGTTATCCAAGTAGTCTTCCGCTATGCCATCTACATCACCCAATGATGCAATAATTTTCCATGGCCTTCATCTTATTACAAGCTATCCAAAAAGATATTATCATAACAAAACGGAGTTACGTGGCAAAAGTTATGTCCGACTTAAGATTCTATCGACCGCGCGGGCATAATGACAACCCCTGGTCTCCAAGTAGTCTTACGTTATGCTATCTGCATCTTCCAATGACGTGATAATTTTCCAAAGCCTTCATCTCATCGCAACCTATCGGAAACATATTATAATACGAAAACAAAGTTACATAGCAAATGTTATGGCTGATTTAAGATTTACAGACTACATGGGCATAACGACGACCCTAGTTCTCCAAGTAGTCTTCCGCTATGCCATCTACACAGGCAACGCTATAATAATTTGCCAAAGCCTTCGTCTTGTCACAAGTTTTTCAGAAAAAAATCATAATAACAAAACGGAGTTATGTAGCAAATGTTATGTCCGATTTAAAATTTAACGACCGCGCGGGCATAACGACACCCCTGGGTCTCCAAGTAGTCTTACGCTATGTTATCTGCTTCTTCCAATGATGTGATAATTTTCCAAGGCCTTTGTCTCATCGCAACCTGTCTGGAAACATATTATAATACGAAAACAGAGTTACATAGCAGAAGTTATGCCGATTTAAGATTTATCGATCACGCACCCATAACAACGACCCTAGTTCTCCAGCTAGTCTTCCACTATGCTATCTATTTCACCACGGCTTTCCAAAATTTACAAGCTCTCTAGAAACATATTATAAGGAGAAAATGAAATTACGTAGCTGAAACTACAGCCGATTTAAAATTTACCAACTATACGGGCATAACGATGACCCCCGTTCTCCAAGTAGTCTTCCGCTATGCCATCTACACCGCCAACGCTGTAATAATTTTCCAAAGCCTTCGTCTTGTCACAAGCTTTTCAGAAACAAATCATAATTACAAAACGGAGTTACGTAGCAAATGTTATATACGATTTAATATTTAACGACCACGCGGGCTTAACGATGTCCCTGGGTCTCCGAGTAGTCTTACGCTATGCAATCTGTATCTTCCAATGATGTGATAATTTTCCAGGGCTTTCGTCTAATCGTAAGCTATCCGGAAAAATATTTTAATAAGAAAATGGAGTTACGTAGCAGAAGTTATGGCTGATTTAAGAATAACAGACCGCACGGGCATAACGACGACCCTAGGTCTCCAAGTAGTCTTCCTTTATGCCATCTTTGCCACCCAATGATGTAACATTTTCCCAAGGCCTTCGTCTCATTACAAACTATCCAGACACATGTTATAATAAGAAAACTGAGTTACATAGAGAAAGTTATGGCCGATTTAAAATTTTAACAACCGCACGGGTATAACGACGACCCCAGGTCTCAAAGTAGTCTTCTGCTATGCTATTTACACACCATAATGATGTAATAATTATCTAGGGCCTTCGTCTTTTTATGAGATTTCCAGAAACAAATTATAGTAAGAAAACAGAATTACGTAACAAAAGTTATGTCCGATTTAAAATTTAACGATCGCGAGGGCCTAACGACCCCCTGGGTATCCGAGTACTCCTACGCTATACTATTATCATCATTCGATGATGTAATAATCCTTGAGGGCCTTTGTCTCATCGTAAGGTTTCTAGAAACATATTTTAATAAGAAAACGGAGTTACATAGCAAAAGCTATGGCCGATTTAAGATTTACCAACTACGCAGGCATAACGAAGACCCTAGTTATCCAAGTAGTCTTCCGCTGTGCCATCTACGTCACCCAATGATGTAATAATTTTCTAGGGCCTTCGTCTTATTACAAGCCATCCGGATAGATATTATAATAACAAAACAGAGTTACGTAGCAAAAGTTATGTCCGATTTAAGATTCTAATGACCGCGCGGGCATAACGACGACCCCTGGTCTCCAAATAGTCTTACGCTATGCTATCGGCATATTCCATTGACGTGATAATTTTCCAAGGCCTTCGTCTCATCGCAACTAGTCTGGAAATATATTATAATAAGAAAACAGAGTTACATAGCAAAAGTTATGGCCGATTTAAAATTTACCGACTATGTCGGCATAACGACGACCCTAGTTCTCCAAGTAGTCTTCCGCTATGGCATCTACACAGCCAACGCTATAATAATTTTCCAGAGCCTTCGTCTTGTCACAAGTTTTTCAAAAACAAATCATAATAACAGAACGGAGTTATGTGGCAAATGTTATATCCGATTTAAAATTTAAATACCGCGCGGGCGTAACGACGCCCCTGGGTCTCCAAGTAGTCTTACGCTATGCTATCTGCATCTTCCATTGATGTGATAATTTTCCAAGGCCTTCGTCTCATTGCAACCTATCTGGAAACATATTATAATACGAAAACACAGTTACATAGCAGAAGTTATGCCGATTTAAGATTTACCGACCACGCACCCATAACGACGACCCTAGTTCTCCAGCTAGTCTTCCATTATGCTATCCACTTCACCAGGGCTTTCCAAAATTTGCAAGCTCTCTAGAAACATATTATAAGGAGAAAATGGAATTACGTAGCTGAAGTTATGGCCGATTTAAAATTTACCAACTACGCGGGCATAACGACGACCCCCGTTCTCCAAGTAGTCTTCCGCTATGCCATCTACACCGTCAACACTGTAATAATTTTCCAAAGCCTTCGTCTTGTCACAAGCTTTTCAGAAACAAATCATAATTACAAAACGGAGTTACGTAGCAAATGTTATGTACGATTTAATATTTAACGACCGCGCGGGCTTAACGACGTCCCTGGGTCTCCGAGTAGTCTTACGCTATGCAATCTGTATCTTCCAATGATGTGATAATTTTCCAGGGCTTTCGCCTAATCGCAAGCTGTCCGAAAACATATTTTAATAAGAAAATGGAGTTATGTACCAGAAGTTATGGCTAATTTAAGAATAACAAACCGCACGGGTATAACGACGACCATATGTTTCCAAGTAGTCTTCCTTTATGCTATCTACGTCACCCAATGATGTAATAATTTTCCTGGGCCTTCTGATTACAAGATGTCTAGAAAGATATATAATGACAAAACGGAGTTACGTAGCAAAAGTTATGTCCGATTTAAGGTTCTAGCGACTGCGCGGGCATAATGACGACCCCTGTTTTCCAAGTAGTCTCACGCTATGCTATCTGCATCTCCCAATGATGTGATAATTTTCCAAGGCCTTCCTCTCATCGCAACCTGTCTGGAAACATATTATAATAAGAAAACAAGAGTTACATAGCAAAAGTTATGGCCGATTTAAGATTTACCGACTACGTGGGCATAACGACGACCCTAGTTCTCCAAGTAGTCTTCCGCTATGCCATCTACCCAGCCAACGCTATAATAATTTGCTAGAGCCTTCAGCTTGTCACAAGTTTTTCAGAAAAAAACCATAATAACAAAACGGAGTTACGTAGCAAATATTATGTCCGATTTAAAATTTAACGACCGCACGGGCATAACGACGCCCTTGGGTCTCCGGGTAGTCTTACGTTATGCAATCTGTATCTTCCAATGATGTGATAATTTTCCCGGGCTTTGGTCAAATCGTAAGCTGTCCGGAAAAATATTTTAACAAGAAAATAGAATTACGTAGCAGAAGTTATGGCTGATTTAAGAATAACAGACCGCACGGGCATAATGAAGACCCTAGGTCTCCAAGTAGTCTTCTTTTATGCTATCTACGCCACCCAATGATGTAACATTTTCCCAAGGCGTTAGTCTCATTACAAACTGTCCAGACACATATTATAATAAGAAAACTGACTTACATAGAGAAAGTTATGGCCGATTTAAGATTTTAACAACCGCACAGGTATAATGATGACCCCAGGTCTCAAAGTAGTCTTCTGCTATGCTATTTACACACCTTAATGATGTAATAATTATCTAAGGCCTTCATCTTTTTACAAGATTTCCAGAAACATATTATATTAAGAAAACAGAATTATGTAACAAAAGTTATGTCCGATTTAAAATTTCCTGATCGCGCGGGCCTAACGACCCCCTTGGTATCCGAGTACTCCTATGCTATGCCATTATCATCATTTAATGATGTAATAATCTGTGAGGGCCTTTGTCTCATCACAAGGTTTCTAGAAACATATTATAAGAAGAAAACGAAGTTACGTAGTAAAAAGTTATGGCCGATTTAAGATTTTCCGACTACACGGGCATAACGACGACCCTAGTTATCCAAGTAGCCTTCCGCTATGCCATCTACGTCACCCAATGATGAAATAATTTTCCAGGGCCATCATCTTATTACAAGCTGTCCAGAAAGATATTATAGTAACAAAGCGGAGTTACGTAGCAAAAGTTTTGTCCGATTTGAAATTCTAACGACCGCGTGGGTATAATGACGACCCCTGGTCTCTAAGTAGTCTTATGCTATGCTATCTGCATCTTCCAATGATGTGATAATTTTCCAAGGCCTTCGTCTCATCGCAGCCAGTCTGGAAATACATTAAAATAAGAAAACAGAGTTACATAACAAAAGTTATGGCCGATTTAAGTTTTACCGACTACGCGGGCATAACGACGACCCTAGTTCTCCAAGTCGTCTTCCGCTACGCCATCCGCACAGCCAACGCTATAATAATTTTCCAGAGCCTTCGTCTTGTCACAAGTTTTTCAGAAACAAATCATAATAATAAAACGGAGCTATGTGGCCAATTTTATGTCCGATTTAAAATTTAAATACCGCACGGTCATCATGACGCCTCTGGGTCTCCAAGTAGTCTAACGCAATGTAATCTATATCTTCCAATGATGTGATAATTTTCCAGGGCCTTCGTCAAATTGTATGTTTTTAAGAAACATATTTTAATAAGAAAATTAAGTTACATAGCAGAAGTTATGGCTGATTTAGGAAATACAGACCGTGCGGG
>QLOD02003658.1:0-10110 GCA_003260245.2 Sideroxylon spinosum | reverse complement strand
AAAAGTTATGGCCGATTTTAAATTTAACGACCGTCCGGGGGTAATGATGACCCTAGGTCTCCACGTAGTTTTCTACTCTGTTGTCTACATCACCAATGATGTAACCTTTTTCTAGGACCTTCGTCTCATTATAAGCTTTCCGAAAAAATATTAAAATAGGCAAACGGAGTAACGTAGCAAAAATTATAGCCGATTTAAGATTCTAATGACCGCGTGGCCATAATGACGACCACAGGTCTCCAAGTAGTGTTCTATGATGCTGTTTGCATCCCAAACTGATGTTGTAATTTTTCATGACATTCGTCTTATTACAAGCTTTCCATAAACATATTATAATAAGAAAACGGAGTTAAGCAGCAAAGGTTACGTCTGATTTAAAATTTAATGACCGCGCGGGCATAACGACGCCGTTGGGTCCCCTCTTAGTCTTACGCTATACTATCTGTATCACCGATCGATGTGCTAGTTCTCCAAGAGATTCATCCTATGTTTTCTTATTATAATATATTTCTGAAAAGCTTGTAATGAGACGAAGGCCAGGAAAGTTATTACACCATAAGCTGATATAGTTAGCATAGCTAAGACTACTTGCGACCCAGCAGCGTCATTATGCTGGCGTGGTCCATAAGTTTTGAATCGGATAAAAATTTCTCTATATAACTCCATTGTTTTACTATAATATGTTTCTGGAAATGGGTGATGTAGATCGGATAGTGGAAGATTACTTGGAGACCTAGGGTCGTCGTTATGCCCTCGCGGTCATTAAATCTGAAATCGACCATAACTTTTGATACGTAACTCTATTGTCTTCTAATAATATGTTTCCAGAAAGGTTGTAATGAGACGATGGCCCAGGAAAATTATTACACCATTGGATGATATAGATAGCATAGCAAAAGAGTACTTGCATCCCAGGGGCGTCGTTATACCTGCGCGGTCCTTAAATTTTTAATCGGACATAAATTTTGCTACATAACTCTATTTTTACTATAACATGTTTCTAGCAAGCTTGTAATAAGGCCAATGCCCTAGAAAATTATTAAATCATTGGGTGTCATAGATAGCACGGCAGAAGACTACTTAGAGAACTAGGGTCGTCGTTATTTCTGTACGGTTGAAAATTTTAAATCGGATATAATTTTTGTTACGTAACTCCGTTGTCTTACAATGATATGTTTCCAGAGAATTTGTAATGAGACGATTTCCTAGGAAAATTATTACAGCATCAGGTGATGGAGATAGCATAGCGGAAGACTTCTTGGATGCCTAGGATCGTAGTTAAGCTCGCATGGTCATTAACTCTTAAATCGGGCATAACTTTTGCTGCGTAACTCCATTTTTCTGACTATAATATGTTTCTGAAAAACTTGTAATGAGACGAAGGCCCAGGAGAGTTATTACACCATAAGCTGATATAGATAGCATAGCGTAAGACCACTTGTGACCCAGGGGCATTGTTATGCCTACGCGGTCCTTAAGTCTTGAATCGGATAAAACTTTCTCTACATAACTCTGTTTTTTTACTATAATATGTTTCTGGAATCGGGTGATGTAGATAGGATAGCGGAAGATTACTTGGAGTCCTAGGGTCGTCGTTATGACCTCACGGTCGTTAAATCTTAAATCGGCCATAACTTTTGATACGTAACTCCGTCTTCTTATAATAATATGTTCCTAGAAAGGTTGTAATGAGACGATGGCCCAAGAAAATTATTACACCATTGAATGATATTGGTAGCATATGTAAGACTACTTGTGACCTCGGGGCGTCGTTATGTCCGCGCAGTCCTTAGATTTTGAATCGGACATAACTTTCGTTACATAACTCTGTTTTTTAAATGTAATATGTTTCTGCAAAACTTGTTTTAAGATGATGGCCCTAGGAAATTATTACATCATTGGATGATATAGATAGAGTAGCAAAAGACTACCTGGAGACCTAGGGTCATCGCTATGCCCGCGCGGTGGTTAAATCTGAAATCGATAATAAATTTTGATACGTCACTTCATTTTCTTATTATCATAAGTTTTTGGAAATCTTGTAATGAGACAAAGGCACTGGAAAATTGTTACATCATTGGGTGATGTAGTTGGCAAAGCGGAAGATTAGCTGGGGGCCTAGGTCGTCGTTATGCCCGCGCACTCATGAAACTTTTAAATCAGCCAGAATTTTAGATACGTAACTCAGTTTTCTTGTTATAAAATGTTTTCGAAAAGCTTGTAATGAGACGAAGACTCAGAAAAATTATTACACCATTGGATGATGTAGAAAGCGTAGCAGTTTACTTGCGACCCAGGGGTGTCATTATGCCCGCACGGTCCTCAACTTTTGAATTAGGCATAACTTTTGCTACGTAACTCTGTCTTTTTATTTCTAGAAAACTTGTAATAAGATAAATGCCCTGGAAAATTATTACTTCATTAGGTGATGTAGGTATTATAGCAGAAGACTACTTGGAGATCTAGGGTCGTCGTTAACCCTCCACGGTCGTTAAATCTTAAATCGGCCATAACTTTTGCTATGTAACTCCATTTTCTTATTATGATCTGTTTCCGAAAAACTTGTAATGAGATGAAGGCCTTAGAAAAATGTTAAATCATTGGGTGATGTCGATAGCTTAGTGGAAGACTACTTGGCGACTTAGGGTCAACGTTATGCTCGTGCGGTCGGTAAATCTTAAATCGGCCATAACTTTTGATACGTAACTTCGTTTCCTTATGTAATATGTTTCCAGAAAGCTTGTAATGAGATGAAAGCCCTGGAAAATTATTTGATCATCGGGTGATGTAGAGAGCATGGCAGAAGACTACTTGGAGACCTAGGGTCATCGTTATGCCTGTGCAGTTGTTAAATCTTAAATCGGCCATGACTTTTGCAACGTAACTCCGTTTTCGTATTATAATAAGTTTTCGGAAAGCTTGTAATGAGATGAAGGCCCAGAAAAATTATTACGCCACAAGCTGATACAGATAGCATAGCATAAGACTGCTTGCGACCCAACAGCGTCGGTATGCCTGCGCGGTCTGTAAATAATTAATCGGACATAAATTTCTTTACGTAACTCCGTTCTTTTGCTATAATATGTTTCAGGAATCCGGTGATGTAGATAGCATAGCGGAAGACTAGTGTGAGACCTAGGGTCGTCATTACACTCGCGTGGTCGTTAAATCTTAAATCGGCCATAACCTTTGCTGCGTAACTTCGTTTTCTTATTAAAATATGTTCCCGGAAAGCTTATGATGAGACGATGGCCCTGAGAAATTATTACATCATTGGGTGATATAGATAGAATAGAGAAAGAGTACTCGGAGACCTAGGGTCGTCGATCTGCCCGCGCGGTAGTTAAATCTAAAATCGAAAATAAATTTTCATACTTAACTTCGTTTTCTTATTATAATAAGTTTCTGGAAAGTTTGTAATGAGACGAAGGCCCTGAAAAATTGTTACATGATTGGATGATGTTGTTGGCAAAGCAGAAGAGTAGTTAGAGGCCTAGGGTCGTCGTTATGCCCGCGCAGTTATTAAAATTTTAAGTCAGCCATAACATTAGATACGTAACTCCGTTTTCTTACAGTAAAATGATTCGGAAAGCTTGTAATGAGACGAAGACCAAAAAAGATTATTACACCATTGGATGATATAGATAGCATAGCAGTTTACTTGCGACCCAGGGACGTCGTCATGCCCGCGCGGTCCTTCAATTTTAAATTTGACATAACTTTTGCAACGTAACTCCGTCTTTTGCCCATATTTAGTTTCTGGAAAGCTTGTAATAAGATAAATGCCCGGGAAAATTATTACTTCATTGGGTAATGTAAATAGTATAGCGGAAGACAACTTGGAGACCTAAGGTCGTCGTTACGCCTCCGCGGTCGTTAAATCTTAAATTGGCCATAACTTTTGCTACGTAACTCTGTTTTCTTATTATGATCTGTTTCCAGAAAGCTTGTAATGAGATGAAGGCCCTGGGAAAATGATAAAACATTAGGTGATGTCGATAGTTTAGCGGAAGACTAATTAGGGACCTACAGTCGACGTTATGCTCACACGGTCGGTAAATCTTAAATCGGCTGTAACTTTTGATACGTAACTTTGTTTTCTCATTATAATATGTTTCCAAAAAGCTTGTAATGAGATGAAGGCCCTGGAAAATTATTTGATCATTGTGTGATGTGGGGACCATAACGAAGACTACTTGGAGACCTAGGGTCATCGTTATGCCCGTGCGGTCGTTAATCTTAAATCGGCCATGACTTTTGAAACGTAACTCCGTTTTCATTTTATAATATGTTTTCGGAAAGCTTGTAATGAGATGAAGGCCCAAGAAAATTATTACACCATAAGCTGATATGGATAGCATAGTGTAAGACTACTTGCAACCCGGGGGCATCGTTATGCCTGCGCGGTCCACAAATTTTGACTCAGACATAAATTTTGCTACGTAACTCATTTTTTACTATAATATATTTCTGGAATCGGGTGATGTAGAAAGCATAGTGGAGGACTACTTGGAGACTTTGGGTCGTCATTATGCCTGCGCGGTCATTAAATCTTAAATCGTCTATCACTTTTGCTATATAACTCCATTTTCTTATTAGAATATGTTTCTGAAAAGCTTGTAGTGAGACGAAGGCCTAGGAAAATAATTACACCATTGGATGATATAGATAGTATAGCGTAAGACTATTTAGGACCCAGGGGTGTCGTTATGCTCGCGCCGTCCTTAAATTTTGAATCGGATATAACTTTTGCTACGTAACTCCGTTTCTTTTACTATAATATGTTTCTGGATAGCTTGTAATAAGACGAATGCCCTGAAAAATTATTACATCATTGGTGATATAGATAGCATAGCGGAAGACTACTTGGAGACCTAGGGTCGTCGTTATGCCCAAACGATCGGTAAAATCTTAAATCGGCCATAACTTTTGCTACATAACTCTGTTTTCTTATTATGATATGTTTCTAGAAAGCTTGTAATGAGACGAACGCCTTGGCAAATTTTTACATCATTGGTTGATGTAGTTAGCATAGCGGAAGACTTCTTGGAGACCTAGGGTCGTCCTTATCCCCGCGTGTTCGTTAAATCTTAAATCGGCCACAACTTTTGCTACATAACTCCATTTTCTTATTATAATATGTTTCCCAAAAAGTTGTAATGAGACGAAGGCCAAGGAAATTATTCCACCGTTAGATGATATAGATAACATAGCATAAGACTACTTGCGACCCAGGTGGTCGTTATGCCTGAACGGTTCTTAAATTTTGAATCCGACATAAATTTCTCTATGTAACTCCGTTTTTTTTCTATAATATGTTTTTGGAATCAGGTGATGTAGATGGCACAGTGGAAGACAACTTGGAGACCTAGGGTCATTGTGATGCCCGCACGATCATTGATAAGCAGCAAAATGTTATGCATTTGGGAGCTTAAATCCCTTGATTCGACTTCATTTTGTGCTTATTTTCTTGATATTCACATGATATGTGCACGGGTAGTCGTTTTTGGATCCTTGGAGGAAATCGAGTCAAATTGAGCTTTTTGTGGAGATGATTGAGTTGGAGACCAAGGAAAGAATAGAGACGATGATTGATGTTGTCGTCGGACTCAAAGGAGTGTTTGTAGAAATGATGAAGATCTTGGAATCATGGAAAAGCAAAGATAAGAATTATTGATGATTAAGTGTTCACCCAACGGGTTGAGACTTTTCCCCAACGGGTTAAGGAAGTCCTGAAGCAAATTTGGAGCTCTCAGCATGTGCCCAACCTGTTGGCCTTTCATCCCAACCGGTTGGGTGGCCTTGTGTATTCAGGAACACCTCTCAGCATGTGCCCAACCTATTGGGCGAGACGGATTCTGCAGAAAATCTTTATTTCAGATGGAAAACTTGTAATTCTTTTAAGAAGACCTACAAATACTTTCTTTAGTCAAAGAATTAGGGCACACCTTATTTTTCCTAGCCTTTTTCCTCTCTCTTGTTCTCTCTCATACTCTAGTAGATCCATAGAAGGTATATTGAAGTTTTTTTAACGTTTTTTATTCATTCAACATTGGATTTTCATGGTACACTGTTAATTATCAATAAGATTACAATTTCTTATGGGTTTTTGTTATTCTCTTGTTATTGATCTCCATTGATGGCTTCTCCAGCAATGGAGGAGTAATTTCTTGATGGTGTAACCCTAGAGGAGTTTCACCCTAGGGTTTATATGGATTATTCCTCCTAATTATTGAACTTCATTGATTTATTGAATAAACTTAATACTCTTCTATCATTAAGAATTGATTTTGATATGTTAAGCTTTTGATTAGGTGTTTTCATTGATTATGATACGTTGAATACTTAATTTGATGTCTATCAAAATATAAACTAAATTATCAAGGGAGATTATAGAGGCTTATTCATACCAAAATTCATAACTCGTTTCTCAAGTTAAATCTTCTGGGTGAAGTTGAATTACTTCAATTCTCATCTGAGTAAAACAAATGAAGGAATGATCCATATGAACCCAGGGTGGAATAAACCTATGGTTAAACCATCCCCTTTATTTAATAGTTTTTCTTAGCTCGCAGTAGTCTTAGTAATTTGAACTCCAAAAAGTTGGCTACTTCAAGCCAAGAATACTCACAAGTTTAAAGCTTTAATTCCATTCTCTGTGGTTCGATCTCTTCCAAAGAGCGAAGTGCTACTCCATTGATAATCCGTCCTCTGCTTTGGACAAACCAATAATTTAGGTGAAAACATTTCTGGTGCCGTTATTGGGGAACGGCAATTTGAGGTAAACAAATTTTGTGAGTATTTCTTTTCATTTTTGGTTATTTTTCTTTATTTTTTTAGTTGATCGCTTTGATAATTGGTGTTGTGGTTGTGTATGTCCCATTTTAGAATGGACAGCCACAATAGATTAGTCCAAGTAGATCCAACAAAGGTTGATATATTTGAGTGTCTAGGAATTGAAGTTTTTGTAGATCTTCTTCTTCCTTACCCACATCAAGTAGTTGAACGAATGGAGGATCCACCGAATAATGATGCTCCCAATAATCAAAACAATCAAAATGCACCACCACCTGCACGTGTTGGGACTATGGATGATTATTTGACTCCTAAATGGACCAATTCTCCATCGTACATAGTCCATAACATTCAAGCATCGAATGCCTATCATGTTAAACTGAATGTACTGGCTCACATACCTACTTTTTATGGGAGACCAAATGAGATGCCCTCGCTACATGTTAACGAATTCAATGAGATTATTGAAACCATGTGCCCCTCTAATCAACAAGAATCAGCCAAACTTCGGCTATTTCCTTTTTCTTTGAAAGACCATGCCAAAAATTGGTTGAATAGTTTAAGGGGAGAAACAATCACCACTTGGGACCAATTGCAAAGAGAATTTTATAAAAAATGCTTTCCCCTTCATAAGACTATTGCTTTAAAGAAAAATGTTCAAAGTTTTACTGAAAGGGAAGGTGAGTCATTTTATCAGTGTTGGGAAAGGTTCAAAGAGTCCCTTAATTTGGTCCCACATCATGGTTTCTCAGTGGCTGATCAAGTTAAAATTTTTTATGAAGGGTTGAGTCCTAGGACTAAGCAATTCATAGACATGATGTGTAATGGTGCATTTCGATCTAAGGCACCTGATGAGTAGTATCAGAATTGGGATACCACCAATCCCCATGATAGGTCTACACAGAGTGAATCGTCGGGAATCTCTAGGGCAGGGAGGCATATTCTTAGTGAGTGGGATGACTTGAGTGCTAAATCAACTCAGATTACTCGTCAGTTAGAGAATCTTAAGGTTAAGAAAGTCAGTGAAGTCAATCATCTCGCTCAAGTGGAGCAATTCTGTACTATCTGCAGTCAAAATGATCATAGTACGGACAATTATCCTACTATTCCTTCCATCAAAGAACTTCTTCTTGGGAATCCTCTAACTGATGTCAATGCTGTGGATTCACAGCAAAGGTCTTCCTTCCAGTCCATTCAACAGCAGAACTTCAATCCTAGATTTAATGATCATCCAGGTTTCCGGTGGAGGGACACTCCTTCCCAAGGTCAAGGTCAGAGTTCTTTAGGTTTTCAGCCCTATCAGAATCAAGGGCAGTTTTTTCAGCCGAATGTGAGTCAGGGGTAGTTCTTCAAGCCTAGCCCTCAATATCAGCAGTAGCGGTTTCCACCTAAGCCTTTTCCTCAGTTCCACCAGTAAGGACCCCCTCCGGGTCAAGTTCCATATCAGCCTCCACATAGGAGAAGTCTAGAGGATACCTTCCAAGCTTTTGTGCAGAGTCAGACTTCCATCAATGAGAAGAACAATAGAACCCTTGAGAATATCAAGACTCAGTTGACTACATTAACTAATACGGTGAGTGTTTGTCAAAGTGGTAAGGGTTCTTTGCCAACCCAAGCTCTTCCCAATGTTCAAGGCCAGCACTTTGTGGCTGATTCTGGTGGGTCAGATGCTCATGTGGAGCATCATAAGGCTGTCACCACTTTGAGAAGTGGTAGAGTGATTGATAAGACTAAACCTTCCAAACCTTCTAAGCCTATTGTTTCCACTCTTATGGCACCTTTTACTTCACCCATTGTGGAGGAGTCTAGGAGTAATGAGTCTGAAAAGGAAGAGTCTACTAAGAGGAAGGATGAGTTGAGAGAGTCTAGGGAAGATGAGTCTTCCACCCCCATTGTTCAAGATCCTAGAGTCCATGCTTTTCAACCCCCAGCTCCTTTCCCTCAGAGGTTAAGGGGGAAATCCAAGCTAGATCTTGCTGAGTACTTCGTGAGCTTTTCTCTCAAGTGAAGCTCTATATTCCTTTGTTTGATGCCATCAAACAAATTCCTGTGTACGCTAAGTACCTGAAGGACTTGTGCACATACAATCGCAAGTTCTTGCATCAAAACAAGGTCTTTCTTGCAGCTAATGTTAGCACTACCATTTCTAGGTCTCTTCCCCTTAAATTTAAGGACCCCGGTTGTCCTTGTATTTCAGTGGAGATAGGTGGGAAGAAAATTGAGAGAGCTTTGTGTGATCTAGGGGCGAGTGTCAACCTTTTGCCATATTTTGTCTACCTCCAACTTGGGTTGGAGGAACTTTAGCCCAATTCAGTCACACTTCAGTTGGCAGATAGGACCATTAGAGTTCCTAAGGGGATATTGAAGGACGTTCTAGTACAGATTAAGAATTTTGTTTACCCTACGGGTTTTATTGTGTTGGGCACGTGTCCAAACATGGGGGTGAGTGATCAAGCCCCAATCATCTTGGGTCATCCTTTCCTAGCCACCATAAATTCAGTCATTAGGGTTTCAGTAACATGACCTTAGATCTAAACATTTACAATGTCATCTCCTAATTGGGAGATGACGAGGAGATCCATGAGGTGAGCATGATAGATAGCCTTGTGCAAGAGCATGTGGACACATAGTTGTGTTCAGACCCATTAGAGGTGTTCCTGACCCATGAGGAGAGGGAGTTTTTAGAGACCCCCGATGTGAAGTATTTGTGTCCATTATTTGATGATGTGGAGGAGGTGCAAGGTAACTCAGTTTTCTTATTATGATATATTTCTAGAAAGCTTGTAATGAGATGGAGGCCCTGGAAAATTATTTGATCATTGGGTGATGTAAAGAGCATAGCGGAAGACTACTTGGAGACCTAGGATCGTCATTATGCCCGTGCGGTCATTAAATCTTAAATCGGCCATGACTTTTGCAACGTAACTCCGTTTTCTTATTATAATATATTTTCAGAAAGCTTGTAATGAGATGAAGGCCCAGGAAGCTTATTACACCATAAGTTGATATAGATAGAAAAGCGTAAGACTACTTGCGACCCAGGGGCGTCGTTACGCCTGCGCGGTCCTTAATATTAAATCAAATATAAATTTCTCTATATAACTCCATTTATTTACTATAATATGTTTCTGGAATTGGGTGATGTAGATGTTGGGGAACGCGGAAAAACCCCAAGATCACGGCTATAGTGTATATAATTAATACAAAAAAATTCTTTACCATTCTATACTACAAGAATAAGATCATACCTTCGAGATCTCTCTGGTTTGATCTCGACAAATCCAATAGAGAAAACTTTTGTTGACTTTGATTCGA
>QLOD02003635.1:0-10113 GCA_003260245.2 Sideroxylon spinosum | reverse complement strand
TACCATGTTGAGAGATTGGTAAGGAATAATTCAGAGACTTAATTGGTCTCCTACTCTACCATTATATTTATAATCAATGATTACAACCATAATAGGAAATTAGGAAATTACAATCAACCTAAAAAAGGAAATTGTAATCAGGACTTAAATCATTTTCAATCAATCATAATATCCTCTAAAATATTCTAATATTCTGAATATCCTCCAGAATATTCTAATATTCTGACAACTACGATTAGACGCGATGGTTGGTGTGCTAGAGGTCGTGGGGGCGGAAAAAACCAAGTACAACAGATAGAAGATGACTGAGAACAGGTGTATGATTGAGGATTTGTCGCGGACAATACGAGCTATGTAGCGACAGGAATGAGTGGAGGCCCGTATGGAGATACTGGAGGGCGACCATGAACCTTCAGACACATCGGAAGGTAGTTTGGATGATGATATTGTTGGATCTAATGAAGAAAAACCCTTTTCATGAGGCTGGACATGTAGAGGATGCACTACGAGGTCGATTAGAAGATTGTTTGGTCCATGCATTTGACTTAAATGGTGGTGGAATCAAGATAGAAGAAGTAGATTTCTTTGGAAGGATGCACACGGAAGACTATTTACATTGGGAAGCCAACTTAGAGACTTATTTTGAGTGGAAGACCATGAAAGAAGACAGAAAAGTGTTGTTTGTAGAGTTGAAATTGAAGGGTGCTACACTTCAATGGTGGAAGCGAGTTGAAGAGCAATGTGCTCGACAAAGAAAGTAAAAAATCAACACGTGGGAACACATGAAAGTGAAATTGCGAAAGCAACTCTTATCAGCAGATTGTGGTATGGAGTTGTATGAAAAATTTCATTCATTGAAGCAAAGAGGAAATACTGTAGAGCAGTATACCTCGGAGTTTAACAGCTTGTCTATTAGAGTTGGTTTGAATGAGAGCAATGAACAGATGACATCTGGTTATCTTGCTGGCTTGAATCAATCAATTAGAGATGAATTGGGAGCAGTTTGTTTGCATAACCTTGAAGATCCTTGACAATATGCCTTAATGGCAGGAAAACGGATTAGGCGTTATGGAGCAAGAAAACCTTTGTCCAGCAAATCTGATGGTGGAATATAAAGGGGCTCAGCTAGTGCTCAGGGTGTTTAGAATGGTCAAATAGCGCAGAGAAATAGCAAGGATAGCACTGTAGAAAACCGGACAACAGCTTAGGGTCCTGGTAGCTTTGATAGATTTGATAAAAACAAATGTGCAGCTAGATATAGAGCACAAAAAGGTTCTATAGCAAGCCCTTATAGTGATGGTTTTAAGCCACAAGTGAAATGTTAAGGATGCGGAGAAATGGGACATACATCTTATACTTGTCCAAACCGGCAAGTTAATTTGATGGAACTTGAAGAGGAGGAAGATGTATTGGACAAGCCAATTTATGATGACTATGATGATAAGCAAGAAGATATTGATATTTTCCCTATGCAAGGAGACTCATTGGTGGTACAAAGAGTTATGACAACCCCAAGAGTTGAGGAAGAAGATTGGAGACGACATAATATTTTCCGCGCACGTGTTCTTTGTGGCAGAAGGGTGTGTAACGTTGTTCTTGATGGAGGAAGTGTTGAGAATATTATCTTAAAGGAAGTAATTGAAAAGTTGAAGTTATCAATTGAACAACATCCTCAACCCTACAAGATTGCTTGGTTTCGACGAGATAATGAAGTTTTGGCGACATCTCGTTGCTTAATCAATTTTTCTTTTGGTGACAATGTTACTAGTGAAGCTCTATGTGATAGTGTGCCTACGAATGTTTGTCATATTTTATTTGGTAGACCATGGTTATATGACAACGACATGATTCATCGTACTAGACCCAACACTTATTCATTCCAAAGGGGTAATAAGAACTATACCTTGCATCCATTGAGAGAAGAAGTTAGTAGTTCCCTTACACAGAGCAAGTTTAGTGGCTTTTGCGTGCTGCCAAATTTGAAGAAGAGAGCCTAGATATGGGAGTTACGTATGCACTGGTTTGTATGCTGGGAACAGAGGATTCAACCTTTAAATTCGGTGATTATCCTCTAGACATACAGCAGTTATTATTGAAATTTAAGAGCTAATTGGAGATGAATTGCCTAAAAGATTGCCACCAATGAGAAGTATTCAGCATGCAATTGATTTAATACTAGGAGTAGCTTCACCAAATTTGCCAGCTTATAGAATGCCTCCAAAACAACGAGTTGAAGTGCAAAAACAGGTTGAAGAGTTGATTGCCAAAGGGTTGCTGTGTGAAAGCAAGAGTCCTTGTGCTGTTCCAGCTTTACTTACACCTAAAAAGGATGGTTCATGGAGGATGTGCGTGGATAGTAGGACCATTAATAAGATAACCATCAAGTACCGGTTTCCAATTCTGTGATTAGAAGATATGCTTGATAAATTGGTTGGATCAAAAGTGTTTTCCAAAATAGACTTGCAGAGTGGTTACCATAAGACTCGAATGAGGAGTTGAGATGAATGGAAGACAGCATTTAAGACACCGAATGGGTTGTATGAATGATTAGTCATGCCATGTGGGCTTTTCAGTGCGCCAAGCACTTTCATGAGTGTCATGATCGAGGTATTCAAACTTTTTCTTGGCTCATTCGTAGTTGTGTATTTTGATGATATTGATGTATAGTAGAACTAGAGAAGAGCATTTGAGACATTTGCAGCAAGTTTTCGAAGTCCTTTACAAGGAGAAGCTTTATATGAATTTGAAGAAGTGTTCTTTTTTGTGCCATGAGTTTGTGTTTCTTGGTTTTGTTGTATCAAGTGGGTTGCAGCTTGACCTTGAGAAGATGCGAGCCATTGAAGAGTGGCTTGTGCCACAATCAATTGGTGATGTTCGTAGCTTTCATGGATTAGCATCATTTTATAGAAGATTTATCAAGAATTTTAGCTCTAAGATGAGTCTTATTACTGAATGTTTGAGGAAAAGAGATTTTGAGTGGTCTAAAGCAGCACAAAAAGCTTTTGAACAAATTAAGAAAATAATGATAGAAGCTCCAATACTTGCATTAATAGATTTTTAAAAGTTATTTGTCATATATGTGATGCTTCACATTTGTGAATAGGAGCTGTTTTTAACCAAGATGGAAGACCGGTGGAGTTCTTTAGCTAGAAGTTAAATGATGCTAAGCGAGGCTATTCAACATATGAATTGGAGTTTTATTCATTGGTGAGAGCACTTCATCATTGGCAGCATTACTTGGCATATCAAGAGTTCGTGGTTTATTCTGATCATCAAGCATTGAGGTATTTAAATTCCCAAAAGAAGTTGAATTCTTCTCATGTAAAGTGGAGTTCTTTCCTGCAAGAATTCAACTTTTCAATTAGCTATAAGACTGGTGAGTCAAACAAAGTTGTAGGTGCCTTGAGCAGAAGAACTTTATTATTAACTATGTTGGCAACCCAATTTACTGGCTCTGAAGAGTTGAAAAACCAGTATGAAGATGGCCCAACTTTTGAAGAAATTGTTATCAAATTGAAACAACCAGGAGAGGATAACATGCTGCCATATAGATTGCAAGATGGGTATTTGTTTAAGGGTAGTCAGTTGTGCATTCCGGAGGGGTCTTTACAGGAACAAGTTATCAGAGAACTTCATGGTAATGGATTGGGTGGACATTTTGGCAGAGACAAGACATTGGCAATGGTTACTAAACGTTATTTTTGGTTAGGTATGTACAAGGATGTGAGCAAATTGATAAGGCGTTGCCATACATGCCAAGTTGGCAAGGGTTGTTCACAAAACACTGGTTTATATACACCATTACCAGAACTAGCAACTCCTTGGATTTATTTGAGCATGATTTTGTGTTGGGACTACCAAAGACATCAGAGGGATATGACTCTATCCTTGTTGTATTTGATTGTTTCTCCAAAATGGTGCTTTCTATTCCTTGTTCAAAAACTTCTGGTGCTGTACACATTGCTGAGTTATTCTTCAAAGAAGTGGTAAGACTACATTGAATTCCATCATCTATTGTATCTGATAGAGATGTGAAGTTCATGGGACACTTTTGGAGGACTTTATGGCGTAGATTTGGGATTGATTTGAAGTATTCTAGCACTTATCACCCGCAAACTGATGGACAAACGGAAGTAGTTAATCGAAGTTTGGGTAATATGCTGCGATGTCTTGCTGGGAACCATGTAAAGACTTGGGATTCTATCATAGCACAAGCTGAATTTGCTTACAACAATTTAGTAAACATAACCATAAAGAAGACTCCTTTTGAAGCAGCTTATGGACTAAGACCTCAACATGTCTTGGACTTGATTCCATTGCCATAAGAAGCACAAGTTAGTGATGATGGAGAAGCCTTTGCCAATCATATTCAAAAGGTGCATAAAGAAGTGAGAAATGCTCTTAAGAATAGCAATGAAGATTATGCCACAAGAGCAAACCAACACTGTCGTGTGAAGGAGTTTGAAGAAGTAGATATGGTTTTGGTGCATTTGAGGTGTGGCATGTTTCCTAAAGGAACTTATCACAAACTTAAGGTAAGGAAGTTTGGCCCATGTAAGGTGTTGAAGAAAATAAGTTCAAATGCTTATTTGCTTGAGTTGCCACCAGATTTCCATTTTAGCCCCATCTTTAATGTTTTTGATTTGTATTCCTTTGATGGGTTTGGTGGAGACATTAAAGCTATTGAAGAATAGGTTAGACAACTCCCAAAAGTGAAAAATGATGTCATTGAAGATGTACTTGATGTTAAAGAAGTTATATTCAGAAAAAGTAAGAACAGGTTAAACAACTCCCAAAGGTGAAAAACGATGTCATTGAAGATGCACTTGATGTTAAAGAAGTTATATCCAGAAAAGGCAACAAATATAGGCGAATCTTGGTGAAATGGTTGGGTAAACCAGCAACTGAAAGCACATGGATTGCTAAAGAAGAGTTGAAGAAGATTGATTCTGAGATATATGAAGAGACTACCAAGGCTTTCTCGTTGGAGTTGAGTTCTTCCTACCCGGAGGGGTTGATGCAAGAGCATGGTTTAATTAATTAGTCTATTTATTTTCATGGTTATGAGTTCTTTTAAAAATAAGTAATGGGGTCATGTGACTAGCATGCGACTTTTAATGAGTTTGGATGATTAGGATTTGTTCGTTTCTTTTAAGATGAAGGGTCAAGATTCTAGGGTTATCAAATCTATTACATATAGTCTCTTTATGTTGCAGTAGAGATATTGATGTTTTTGGTGTTTTTTTTAAAAGACAACAAAGTTGCGTTTTTGTTGCTTTTTCTACCCTAGGCTGACTTACTACTGCAATCCTATTGCTTGTTTCTCTCTAATATCATCTGTAGTTGTTGTTTATTTCTCTTTGGCTGAAGTAGTTATGGCATGTTGTATGGCATCTTCTTGATGCTTCTTTTTCTTATAAGCCAAACAAAACTAAATCAAGCCTTTTCCCATTAAATGGAGTCGGCTATATGGATTTGACAATGCTAATCAAATCTGTTTAGGACCATGTCTTTCATTAGATCCATGTAGGCAATGTTATGTGTAATAGTTTCTGCTTCTTTTTCTTATAGTTTTTAATAAAATTTTCCTTTTTCGTTGGTAAAAAGGTTAAGTCTTTCCGTTAGTTGATTCATCAATTGTTAGCCAAAAATGGTAGGGGAAACCAAAATTACAACTGTTATCCAAATTTTACCTCTTAACATGTGAACAGTAACATTGTGTTTGGAAACATTCTGCTATTAGAATTGATTTAATTTTAAAATAAAGATTTGATTTGATAAATGAAGTTTTGTGTTTGGAACACATATTTAAATTTAAAAACTGAATTGAAATTCTATGTTTGGAACTTAAACAGAATTGAATTGATTTGAAAAAATATCAAATTTGACCCTATTATGTTAAATGTATTTTTATATTTGAAAAAGATCCAAGAGGGAAAGTAAGGGTATATTTGTCCAATTAATAAAAAATAAATGAATTTTTATCAAATTTCATCAATTTTGGTGTGATTTGAAATTGTATGGAAGTCTTAAAATTTTAGAATTTAAATGAAATGAAATTTAATTCATTAAATATCATTTTTATTCTAAACATGGAATTTGAAGATAATTCCCATCAAATGAAATCAAATCCCATCGAATCCTTTGTTCCTAACAAAGTGTAAAAAAAGGAAGGCCTCAATAAATTCAACTATTTTACAAAAAAAAGAGTACTTTAAAGTTGTGAATATACATTTTGGAAACTTATGAATATATATATACAATTTAGACCCATTTATGTCTATATATATTTACTCATTTGGATACATTAAGGTTGTTAAAATCGCGATTCTATTTAAAATTAGTGGTCCAGAAAATCAAATCATAAAAACCGAATCATGATTTTACTTTGACTGGGCATTTTACTTTGCCAATTTGTCCTTTCTATGTAAAAAACAGTTACTCAAAGTTTAACGAAGCTTATGTTTTCCATATCTAAATGTCATAATAACGTTATCCTTTCACAACACAATCAAACTCCATCAAAATGACAAATTAAGCTTACACATAACTAAAAACTGAAGTAACAAGGAAATTAAAAAAAAACAAAAAACAGCAGCTATTGGTTTATGATTTTACCACTCTATTTTACTATTTCATCCCCCAAATCAAGTTTTACAATATTACCTCTCAAAATGTTTTTTAATGTGATTCGACAAGTTTTTTTGACCCTAACATAGTAAAATCATCAATTATAACAACATTGGGATATATATATATATACACACTCAAATATGTACACTGGTCGATACTGAAAAGTCAGTAAAATTGTTTCAACCGGTAAAGGCATAACAGCGAACGAGAAATCTTATAATGTTAAAACTTTGAATTACTTTCACTAAGTAATCCGAATCTTCTGATACCTAGCAAAAATTTGCAGTCAATGGGTTCGAGCTATATTTCTCCACTGCTAACTTTTGAATCTTTGCTGCTAACTTTTGAATCTGATGGTTCTAGTACAATGGCAAATGCGCAAGGGTTAGTGATATGATTTTGACTCGAACAATCTTGGGTGGTGAGGAAAGGAGGGTTGGGTGTGATGAAATGGTGAGAAAGCATCATACATTTACCCTCATGTCGTCTTGTGCAAAATTATTGGCAATTTTTCTTCCGTTTAGTTCTCTGTTGCTCCACCATTATAGTTTAGATTCACTCCCCTGCCCATTTCAACCTCAATATCTGGCCAAAATGCCCAAATTGTTCTGGCAATAGTTGCCAGCCCCAATCCACAAATCTTGGTGCCCCTGCTGCCATCATCAAATCTACAAGCCCGTATCCAAATCAACAAATCCCAACCACCTCCTTCACTTAAAAATTTACATTACTATGTCTCATCCTTCATAGAGCATTGTTGTGTCTTGCCGTCCTTCACCAGAGTGATCTGCAAACCCAAATCTCAATCGATATTAAAAAAAAAAAAAAAAAATTTTGTTGATTTGAATATTCACCATGTCCTTTATTGCCGAGTTTGTTAAAAAATTGTTACTGCCGCAACTGTTGTTTTAATGATAACGTCTATTGCTGGGGGTGGTGATGGTTTGGATTTGATAGTGTTCTGGTGGTAGTTTGACTTTGGCAGAGATGCTGTGAGGGAGAAACAAGAGAAAGAGAAATGGAGGAGTGGGTTGTGTGGGTTCTTTCTTTCTTTCTTTCTTTCTTCCTTTTTTTTTTTTTTTTTTTTTTTTTTTTTTCCCTCTTTTCTAGAACTAAAAATTTTATTATCATTTTTAATTTTGAAAAGGTGGCCCTAGAGTAGTGTAAGGTTGTCCATTGCAACCTGGGGTCACAGGTTTGAATCCTAGAATCAATTTTCTCTACCTGCAAATGGAGCCTTGTGCATTGGTTGCTTTTTTTTTTTTTGGTGTCATTTATTTTATCAAAATTAGTTTAATCTCTTGGGTTCTTTTTGCGTGTTAAAGGGTAGAATAGGTGTAGCATTTGTAACTTTAGCTGACCTCATCATTCTCTATTTAATACTTAACGACTTGACTAACAGAAAGACTTAGTTGTTAACATTTCAAAATAATGGAGGTCCTTGTATTTAGCCTAAGGTGAAGGGGAGGTTTGTGTAATTTACCTTCTGTTTTCAGACTTCAATAGTTCTTGATATTGTTATAGTTTTCTGGGAGAAATATAAAATCTTAATGATTGAATGTTTTGGGCGGTTATGGATCAGATTGCATTATGATGGAGGTATTGAGGCTTGACAGTGAGATGTATTAACACGGGAGAAAAATGCATCATCCCTTCTCCCTTATCATTCCTCTATTAACACAGGAGTACCATTTTTTGTAAACGTGTGCCAGTCACTTTCTCAATCAGTTGCTTTGTGTTGCTTTAAGTACTTGTTGTTATGTTGTTTGGCCCAAACTTTGCATTGCTATTATATGTGTGTGTGTTTATATATTGGACCTTTTTGACTGTTGTCCATGTAATTAATGTCATTATTCATCCTTACAGTTTGTTACGACACTTGCTGGGAGTCACAGATGAAGAGAGGCAAAGGAGGCGTGAAGAGATATTATCAACCAGGTAAATTTGGTGCTTTGGTTCTCTTATATGTACTGATGCCTCTTGGCTAAGATTTTGTTTGAAACCATTATTATTATTATTATTATTATTATTATTATTTTCAAAAACATTTTTTTTCGTGTTATATTTACTGCTTTTACCAAAATTTCACTTTCTTTGTTTGGTAGATGTTAGTCATGTTTCTCACATCCATAAAATAAAATTGCAAAAACAATGATTAAAAATAGAAAAATTCACGTATGGTTGAAAAACGTTTTTCTTTTAAGTATGAATTTTCCCATTTGGAAGTAATTTTATTTATTTATTTATTTATGTGTTTTGCAATTTTGTTGCGGGATATGAATAACATGCCTAAAAGTTACCAGAAAAAAGAAGAAAATAAAATTTAGTTGAAAAAAAGCCATAAAAGACGAAGAAACTCATACAAAGAAGCTGGCTAATGGTTCGCAAATGGAGTAGGGGAAAAAAAAAAAATTTGACCTGGACTTGAAGCATAGTATGCTCCGAAGAACCATATTTTGAATCATAATGCTAGGTTTCTCTGGATAAAGACTACTTGGTCGCATGAATCTGCAAGGTCTTATAGAGCATATAGTGTGATGCCAATTCAGAACTCATTTTTCACCACCACGGTTCTTGTAATTATCAGAATTTTTCTATGTTGTCTTAATGTTAAGGCAATTTCTGCAGTTCATTAATAAATCCATATTCAGGGATATTATATTAAATTAGTGAAGTAAAGTGAGTATCTTAATACATTCATAGCAGCATAAAAATAACTTACAAATATGGGCACTTTAAACCCATGTCATTCTCCACTTTATAACCAGGATCCTGTGTACGAATTCTCATTGTCATATGCCTACATCTATGGTATTTAACCTTTGTTCCAACATTCAAAGGGATGTCAGTCCTTTAGCAATAAACTCAAATTCTTTTTGAACTCTGTCAGTTATTGTTGTTAAACTAAACAAGCTTGAAGTTAAATGTCCTGTGAAGATAAATTGTTTTTCTAACTGAATAGAATCTAAACGACGGAGCCCAAATTTTATGGTTTTTATTAAAGCTGCCCAAATAAACTACTTTGTCAGCTGGGGACCCAAATGCAATTGGTTTGACTATTCAGTTGCTTCTTTGGGTAGTATAAACACTAGGTCAATTACTTGGGTCAATCAAATTATTCTTTTGGTTGGTTATGGCACAGTTAAGGAATTTTTTTTCTTCTGTTTTAGTTGGGTCGACTAGTGTTTTTGAAAATTTCCATTTTCTTCCTTCTGAAGCTTGAAAGACTTCAAGGAATTCGGGGATGCAATTGAGGCAGTTAAAGATAAAGGGGTTGTGGTCGCTGTGGCTTCTCCAGATGATGTTGATGCTGCGAACAGGGAGCGCTCTAGCTTTCTCGAAGTGAAAAATGTCCTTTAGGATATTCCAGAGGACTATGAGAGGATGCTTGTCCTATTCTTTCCCCATTAGTGTTCTTGTGAACCTTCAACAAGCTTTGAGCCGTGTCTATGGAAATTGCACTCGCGCTGCAGCCCATTC
>QLOD02003594.1:0-10115 GCA_003260245.2 Sideroxylon spinosum | reverse complement strand
ACTTGGAGACCTAGGGTCGTCGTTATGCTCGCGCGGTCGTCAAATCTTAAATCGGCCGTAACTGTTGCTACGCAACTCCGTTATCTTATTATAACGTGTTTCTGTAAAGCTTGTAATGAGACGAAAGCAAAATTATTATGTCATTGGGTGATGTAGATTGCATAGCGGAAGACTACTTGGAGACCTAGGGTCGTCGTTACGCCCGCGCAGTTGCTGAATATTCAATCGGCCATAACATTTGCGACGTAACTCTGTTTTCTTATTATAATATGTTTCTGGAAAGCTTGTAATGCGACGAAGGCCCTGAAAAGTTATTAAATAATTGAATGATGGATAACATAGTGCAAGGCTACTTGGAGGCCCAGGGGCGTTGTTGTGCCCACTTAGTCACTAAATTTGAAATGGGGCATAACTTTTGCTACATGACTCCATTTTCATATCATAATATGCTTCTAAAAAACTTGTAATGAGACGAAGGCCCTAGAAAATTATTACATAATTCGAGATGTGGATAGCATAGCGGAAGAGCTAGGAGACCGAGGGCCATCGTTACGCCCGCGTGGTCATTAAATCTGAAATCGGCCTAGCTTTTGCTATGGACCTCCGTTTTCTTATTATAATATGTTTCCTGTAATCTTGCAATAAGACACAGGCCTTGGGAAATTATTACATCATTGGATGATTAAAAACAGTATAGCAGAAGACTACTTAGAGACCTGGGATCGACGTAATGCCCGCGCAGTCATTAAATCTTAAATCGCCCATAACATTTGCTACGTAACTCTGTTTTCTCATTATATTATGTTTCTGGAATGCTTCTAATGCAATGAAGGCCCTGGAAAATTATTACATCATTGGGTGACGTAGATAGCATAGCGGGAGATTACTTGGAGACCTAGGCTTGTCGTTACGCCTGCACAGTCGTTAAATTTTAAATTGGTCATAACTTTTGCTACAATAATCCGTTTTCTTATTATAATATGTTTATGGAAAGCTTTTAATGAGATGAAGGCCCTAGAAAATTATTACATTATTAGGTGATGAACACAGCAAAGAGGAAGAGTACTTGGAGACTTGGGCTCGACGTTATGCCCGCCCGGTCGTTAAATCTTAAATTGGCCATAACTTTTTCTACGAAACTCCGTTGTCTTACTGCATTATGTTTCTGGAAACCTTCTAACGAGACGAAGGCCTGGAAAATTATTACATCATTGGGTGATGTTGATAGCATAGGGGAAGATAACTTTGAGACTTGGGGTCATTGCAACACCCGCAAGGTCATTAAATCTTCAATCGGCCATAATTTTTGCAACTTAATGCCGTTTTTTTATAATTATATGTTTCTGGAAAGCTTGAAATGAGACGAAAGCCCTGGAGAATTATTACATGTTAGATGATTTAGATAGCACAACAGAAGATTACTTGGAGAACTGGGGTCGTCGTTATGCTCGCGCGGTCATCAAAATCTTAAATCGGCCATAACTGTTGCTATGCAACACCGTTTTCTTATTATAACGTGTTTCTGTAAAGCTTATAATGAGACGAAAGCTAAATTATTATGTCATTGGTGATGTAGATTGCATAGCGGAAGATTACTTGGAGACCTAGGGTCGTCGTTATGCCCGCGCAGTTGTTGAATATTCAATCGGCCATAACATTTGCGACGTAACTCCGTTTTCTTATTATAATACGTTTCTGAAAAGCTTGTAATGTGACGAAGGCCCTGAAAAATTATTAAATAATTGAATGATGGATAACATAGTGCAAGGCTACTTGGAGGCCCAGGGGCGTTGTTGTGCCCGCTTAGTCACTAAATTTAAAATGGGGCATAACTTTTGCTACATGACTCCATTTTCGTATCATAATATGCTTCTAAAAAGCTTGTAATGAGACGAAGGCCCTGGAAAATTATTACATAATTCGAGATGTGGATAGCATAGCAGAAGGCGGCTAGGAGACCGAGGGCCATCGTTACGCCCGCGTGGTCATTAAATCTGAAATCGGCCTAGCTTTTGCTATGGACCTCCGTTTTCTTATTATAATATGTTTCCTGTAATCTTGCAATAAGACACAGGCCTTGGGAAATTATTACATCGTTGGATGATTAAAAACAGTATAGCAGAAGACTACTTGGAGACCTGGGATCGACGTAATGCTCGCGCAGTCATTAAATCTTAAATCGCCTATATCATTTGCTACGTAACTCTGTTTTCTCATTATATTATGTTTCTGGAATGCTTGTAATTCAATGAAGGCCCTGGAAAATTATTACATCATTGGGTGATGTGGATAGCATAGCGGGAGACTACTTGGAGACCTAGGCTTGTCGTTACGCCTGCACAGTCGTTAAATTTTAAATCGGTCATAACTTTTGCTACAATACTCCGTTTTCTTATTATAATATGTTTATGGAAAGCTTGTAATGAGATGAAGGCCCTAGAAAATTATTACATTATTAGGTGATGAACACAGCAAAGCGGAAGAGTACTTGGAGACTTGGGGTCGACGTTATGCCCGCCCGGTCATTAAATCTTAAATCGGCCATAGCTTTTTCTACGAAACTCCATTTTCTTACTGTATTATGTTTCTGGAAACCTTCTAACGGGACGAAGGCCTGGAAAATTATTACATCATTGGGTGATGTAGATAGCATAGGGGAAGATAACTTTGAGACTTGGGGTCATTGCAATACCCGCAAGGTCATTAAATCTTCAATCGGCCATAATTTTTGCAACTTAATGCCGTTTTTTTATAATAATATGTTTCTGGAAAGCTTGAAATGAGACGAAAGCCCTGGAGAATTATTACATGTTGGATGATTTAGATAGCACAGCAGAAGATTACTTGGAGAACTGAGGTCGTCGTTATGCTCGCGCGGTCATCAAAATCTTAAATCGGCCATAACTGTTGCTATGCAACTCCGTTTTCTTATTATAACGTGTTTCTGTAAAGCTTATAAAGAGATGAAAGCTAAATTATTATGTCATTGGTGATGTAGATTGCATAGTGGAAGATTAGTTGGAGACCTAGGGTCGTCGTTACGCCCGCGCAGTTGTTGAATATTCAATCGGCCATAACATTTGCGACGTAACTCCGTTTTCTTATTATAATATGTTTCTGGAAAGCTTGTAATGCGACGAAGGCCCTGAAAAATTATTAACTAATTGAATGATGGATAGCGTAGTGTAAGGCTACTTGGAGGCCCAGGGCCGTTGTTGTGCCCGCTTAGTCACTAAATTTGAAATGGGGCGTAACTTTTGCTACATGACTCCATTTTCGTATCATAATATGCTTCTAAAAAGCTTGTAATGAGACGAAGGCCCTGGAAAATTATTACATAATTCGAGATGTGGATAGCATAGCGGAGGGCGACTAGGAGACCGAGGGCCATCGTTACGCCCGCGTGGTCTTTAAATCTGAAATCGGCCTAGCTTTTGCTATGGACCTCCGTTTTTTTGTTATAATATGTTTCCTGTAATCTTGTAATAAGACACAGGCCTTGGGAAATTATTACGTCATTGGATGATTAAAACAGTATAGTAGAAGACTACTTGGAGACGTTGGATCGATAACGTTGGAAACAGTATAGGGGAAGATAACTTTGAGACTTGGGGTCATTGTAACGCCCGCAAGGTCATTAAATCTTCAATCGGCCATAATTTTTGCAACTTAATGCCGTTTTCTTATAATAATATGTTTCTGGAAAGCTTGAAATGAGACGAAAGCCTGGAGAATTATTACACATTGGATGATTTAGATAGCACAGCGAAAGACTACTTAGAGACCTAAGGGCGTGGTTATGCTGGCGCTGTCGTTAAATATTAAATCGGCCATAACTTTTGCTACAATACTCCGTTTTCTTATTATAATATGCTCCTGGAAAGCTTGTAATGAGATGAAGGCCAGCAAATTATTACATCATTGGGTGATGAAGATAACGTAGCAGAAGATTAGTTGGAGAACGAAGGTTGTCGTTTTGCCCGCGTGGTCGTTAAATCTTAAATCGACCATAACATTTGACACGTAACTCCGTTTTTTTATTATAATATGTTTCTGAAAGGCTTGAAGTGGGACGAATGCCTTACATAGCACCGCAAAAGATTACTTGTAGACCTGGGGTCATCGTTATGCTCGCGCTGTCGTTAAATCTTACATCGGCCATACCTGTTGCTACGCAACTCTGTTTTCTTGCTATAATATGCTTCTGTAAAGCTTGTAATGAGATGAAGGCCTTGGAAAATTATTATGTCATTGTGTGATGTAGATTTCATAGTGGAAGACTACTTGGAGACTAGAGGCCATCGTTAAGCCCGCGCGGTCGTTAAATCTTAAATCGGCCATAACTTTTGCTACGTAGCTCTGTTTTCTTATTATAATATATTTCTGGAAAGCTTGTAATAAGACGAAAGCTCTTATAAATTATTACATCATTAAATGATATAGATAGCATAGCATGAGGCTACTTGGAGACCTAGGGGCATCGTTATGCCAGCGCCGTCATTAAATTTTAAATGGGTCATAACGTTTGCTACGTAACTCCGTTTTCTTATTATCATATGTTTCTGGAATGCTTGAAATGAGACGAAAGCCTCGAAGAATAATTACACCACTGTACGATTTACATAGCACAGTGAAAGACTACTTATAGACCGAGGGTCGTCTTTACGCCCGTGTGGTCATTGAATATTAAATCATTAAATTTTAAATGGGTCATAAATTTTGATGCGTAACTCCGTTTTCTTACTATAATATGTTTGTGGAAAGCTTGTAATGAGACGGAGGCCCTTGAAAATTATTACATCATTGAATGATATAGATAGCATTGCAGAAGACTACTTGGAGACCTAGGGTCGTGGTTATGCCCGCACGGCCGTTAAATCTTAAATCGGTCATTACTTTTAAGACGTAACTCCTTTTTCTTACATCATTGAATGGTATAGATAGCAGATTGTAAGGCTGCTTAAAGCCCGTGCGGTCATGAAATTTTAAACGGGCCATAACTTTTGTTACATTATTCTATTTTCTTATCATAATATGTTTCTGGAAAGCTTGTAATGAGATGAAGGCCCTGGAAAATTGATACATGATTGGGTGGCGTAGATATCATAACGGAAGACAACTTGGAGACCTGGGGTTATTGTTACGCCGGTGGGGTCGTTAAATCTAAAATCGGCCATAACTTTTGCTACATAACTCCGTTTTCTTGTTATAATATGTTTCCGGTAACCCTATATTAAGACGAAGGCCTTGGAAAATTATTACATCATTGGGTGATGAAAACAGCATAGCGGAAGACCACTTGGAGACCTGTGGTCGACATTACGCCCGTGCGGTCGTTAAATCGTAAATTGGGCATAACATTTTTTACATAACTCTGTTTTCTTATTGTCCTGGAAAATTATTGCATCATTGGGTGATGTTTATAGCATAACGAGAGACTACTTGGAGACCTAGGGTCGTCGTTACGCACGCGTGGTCGTTAAATCTTAAATCGACCATAACGTTTGCTACAATACTCCATTGTCTTATTACAATATGTTCCTAAAAAGCTTGTAAGGAGACAAAGGCCCTGAAAGACTATTACACCATTCTGTGGTGTCAATAGTAGCTAAATACTTAATGATTGATAAACCAAATAGGAGGAAGACTACTTGGATACCTAGGGTCGTCGTTACGCCCGCGCGGTCATTGAATCTTAAATCGGCCATAACTTTTGCTACGTAACTCCGTTTTCTTATTATAATATATTTCTGGAAAGCTTTAAATAAGACGATGGCCTTGGAAAATTATTTCATGATTGGGTGATATAGATAGCATAGCGGAACATTACTTGGAGACCTAGGCTCGTCGTTACGCCCTCGTGGTCGTTAAATTTTAAATCGGCCATAACGTTTGCTACAATACTCCGTTTTCTTATTATAATATGTTCCTGGAAAGCTTGTAATGAGATGAAGGCCTCGAAAAATTATTACAATATTGAGTGGGGTCGATAGCAGTTGACTACTTATTGATTGATAAACTAAACAGGCGGAAGACTACTTGGATACCTTCGGTCGTCGTTACGCCCGTGCAGTCATAGAATCTTAAATCGGCCATAACTTTTGCTACGTAACTCGTTTTCTTCTTATAATATATTTCTGTAAAGCTTTAAATGAGACAACGACCCTGGAAAAATATTACATGATTGGGTGATGTAGATAGCATAGAGGAAGATAACTTGGAAACCTGGGGTCATCGTTATGTTCACGCAATCGTTAAATCCTAAATCGGCCATAAGTTTTCTTACGTAAAGCCGTTTTCTTGTTATAGTTTTTTTTTGGTAATCCTTGTAATAAGTCGAAGGCCCTATAAAATTATTACATCAATGGGTGTTGAAAATAGCATAGCAGAAGACTACTTGGAAACCTGGGGTCGACGTTATGCCCGCGCGGTCGTTAAATCTTAAATCGCCCATAACTTTTGCTATGTAACTCTGTTTTCTTATTATATTATGTTTTTGAAAAGCTTGTAATGAGATGAAGGCCCTAGAAAATTATTACATCATTTGGTGATGTAGATAGCATAGTGGAAGACTACTTGGAGACCTAGGGCCGTCGCTACGCCCACGCAGTCGCTATATCTTAAATCAGCTATAACTTTTGCTACATTACTCCATTCTCTTATTATAATATGTTACTGGAATGCTTGTAATAAGACGAGGGCCCCGGAAAATTATTACATCATTGGGTGAGGTAGATAGAATAGCGGAAGACTTCTTGGAGACCTGGGGTCGTCGTTATGGCCACACGGTCGTTAAAATATTAAATCGGCCATAACTTTTGCTATGTAACTCTGTTTTCTTATTATATTTTGTTTCTGAAAAGCTTGTGATGAGATGAAGGCCCTGGAAAATTATTACATAATTGGGTGATGTAGATAGAATAGGAGAAGAATTCTTGGAGACCTGTGGTCGTCGTTACGCCCGTGCGGTCGTTACAATCTTAAGCCGGCCATAACTTTTGCTAGGTAACTCTGTTTTTTTATTTTAATAGGTTTCTGTTAAGCTTGTAATAAGACGACGGCATTGGAAAATTATTACATCACTGGGTGATGAAAACAGCAAAGTGGAAGGCTACTTGGAGACTTAGGGTCGATGTTATGCCCGCGCGGTCGTTAAATCTTAAATCGATCATAACCTTTGCAACGTAACTCTGTTTTCCTATCATGTCATGTTTCTGGAAAGCTTGGAATAAGACGTAGGCCCTGTAAATTTATTACATCATTGGGTGATGTAGATAGCATAGCGGATGACTACTTGGAGACCTAGGGTCGTCGTTACACCCGTGCGGTCGTTAAATCTTAAATCGGTCATAACTTTTGCTACTTAACGCTGTTTTCTTATTATAATATGTTTCTGGAAGGCTTGTAATGAGATGAAGACCATGGAAAATTATTATGTCATTGTGTGATGTAGATTGCATAGCGGAAGACTACTTGGAGACTTAAGGTCATCGTTATGCCCGCGCGGTCGTTAAATTTTAACTTGGCCATATCTTTTGCAACGTAACTCCATTTTCTTATTATATTTTGTTTCTGGAAAGTTTGTAATAAGACGAAGGCCATTAAAAATTATTACATCATTGGATTATGTAGATCGCATAGGGCAAGACTACCTGGAGACCTAGGGTCGTCGTTACACCCACGCGGTCGTCAAATCTTAAATCGGCCATAACTTTTGCTACGTAACTCCGTTTTCTTATTATCATATGTTTCAGGAAAGCTTATAATGAGACAAAAGCCCTGGAAAAATATTACATCATTGGGTGATGAAAACAGCAAAGCAGAAGAGTACTTGGAGACCTAGGGTTGACGTTTTCTATGAAACTCCGTTTTCTTATTGTATTATGCTTTTGGGAATCTTCGAACAAGACGAAGGCCTGGAAAATTATTACATCGTTGGGTGATGTAAATAGCATAGCGGAACACAACTTGGCGACTTGGGGTCATCATAACACCCGCAAGGCCGTTAAAACTCTGATCGACCATATTTTTTGGTACTTAACACCGTTTTCTTATAATAATATGTTTCTAGAAAGTTTGAAATGCGACGAAGGACTTAGAAAATTATTACATCATTGGGTGATGAACACAGCAAAACGGAAGACTACTTGGAGTCCTGGGGTTTATGTTATGCCAGCGTGGTCGTAAAACCTTAAATCGACCGCAACTTTTGCTACGTGACTTCGTTTTCTTATTATATTTTGTTTCTAGAAAGCTTGTAATGAGATGTAGGCCTTGTAAAATTATTACATCATCAGGTGATGAAAACAACAAAGCGAAAGACTACTTAGAGACCTGGGGTCGATATTATGCCCGCGCGGTCGTTAAATCTTAAATCGACCATAACTTTTGCTACGTAACTCCGTTTTCTTATTATATTATGTTTCTGGAAAGCTTGTAATGAGACTTCGGCCCTGTAAAATTATTACATCATTGGGTGAATAAGATAGCATAGCGAAAGACTTCTTGGAGACCTAGTGTCGTCGTTACGCCCGTACGGTCGTTAAATCTTAAATCGGTCATAACTTTTGCTGCTTAACACTGTTTTCTTATTATAATATGTTTCAGGAAAGCTTGTTAAGACACGAAGGCCCTAGAAAAATATTACACGATTAGGTGATGTGGATAGCATAACGGAAGACAACTTGGAGACCTGGGGTCGGCTGTCGTTAAAATCTTAAATCGACCATAAGTTTTCCTACATAACTCCGTTTTCTTGTGATAATATGTTTCTGGGAACCTTACAATAAGAGGAAAGCCTTGGAAAATTATTAAATCATTGGGTGATAAAAACAGTATAGCGGAAGACTGCTCGGAGACCTAGGGTCGTCGTTATGTCCGGGCAGTCATCAAATCTTAAATCAGCCACCACTTTTGCTACGTAATCCATTCTCTTATTATAAAATGTTCTTGTAAAGGTTGTAACGAGACAAGGGCCTTGGAAAATTATTATATCATTTGGTGATGTAGATTTCATAGAGGAAGGCAACTTAGAGACCTACGATCATCGTTACATCTGTGGAGTCGTTAAATCTTAAATCAGCCATAACTTTTTCACTACGTAACTCTGTTTTCTTTTTATATTGTGTTTTTGGAAAGCTTGTAGTGAGACGAAGTACCTCAAAAATTATTACATCATTTGTTGATGTAGATAGCGTAGTGGAAGACTACTTTGAGACCTAGGGTCGTCGTTACGCACGCGCAGCCGTTAAATCTTAAATCGGCATAACTTTTGCTACATAACTCTGTTTTCTTTTTATAATATGTTTGCAGATAGCTTGTAATGCGTCGAAGACCCTGGAAGATTATGGCATCATTGAATGATATATATAGCATAACGTAAGGCTACTTGGAGGCCCAGGGCGTCGTTACGCCCGCGCAATCGTCAAATTTTAAATGGGTCATAACTTTTGCTAAATTCCTCCTTTTTCTTGTCACAATATGTTTCTGGAAAGATTGTAATGAGACAAAGGCCCTGAAAAATTATTACATGATTGGGTGATGTAGATAGCATAGCGGAAGATAACTTGGAGACTTGGGGTAATTGTTACGCCCACGCGGTCGTTAAATCTGAAATCGGCCATAACTTTTGCTACGTAACTCCGTTTTCTTATTATAATATGTTTCTGGAAAGCTTGTAATACGACGAAGGCCCTGGAAAATTATTACATTATTGAATGATATGGATAGCATAGTGTAAGGCTACTTGGAGACCCAGGGGCGTCATTATACCCGTGCAGTCATTAAATTTTAAATGAGTCATAACTTTTGCTACATTACTCCATTTTCTTATTATAATATGCTTCTAGAAAGCTTGTAATGAGATTAAGGCCCTGGAAAATTATTACATGATTCGGTGATGTAGATAGCATAGCGAAAGATGACTTGGGGACCCAGGGCCACCGTTACACCCGCGCGGTCGTTAAATCTAAAATCGGTCATAACTTTTGCTATGTAACTCTATTTTCTTGTTATAATATGTTTCCGATAATTTGTAATAAGACACAGGTCCTGGAAAATTATTACATCATTGGATGATAAAAACAGCATAGCGGAAGACTACTTGGAGACCTGGG
>QLOD02003587.1:0-10117 GCA_003260245.2 Sideroxylon spinosum | reverse complement strand
AAGGCGTAGGAAGCGCCGCAGCTGCACTGGATCCATATGCTGGCCACGACGGCGATCCATTTGCTGCTCTCCATCTTCTTCTCACCCCTCCGATTCCGATGCTCCGGACAATATATGTGTTTGTATTTGTGATATTTTTTTTTTTTTGGTTGTCACATGACCAACTACCAATGGATGCAAAAATATCAGGCAGAGTATTGGACATGAATGGTCGGATGTCCGCCTAATTAGCGAGAATTGGACATAAATGGTTTATTTTTATTTTTTTCACATTCCTTGCTGTCCAAACTCATTAATTGTATTAGTTAAAATTTCAAAATTGTCTAGTTCCATCCCTTCTATTAAGCCTGTTTAGTACTCCGAAAATTTATAAAAAATATATATAATTTAACTAATTTTTTTGATGTTTAGAGTTTAGTTATTAAATTATATTTTTTTTTTTTTTTGGAGATGAACAATTCCCTAACGAATTTCAATAGGAATTTTTGATTTTTGTACAAGACTTTTTAGAAAGTATAAAAATTTTATTGGAATTTATATAAATTTATTGATATTTGTAGAGATATATGTATATATTAATTAATAAATATATATATTTATATAGTTAGAGATGGAAAAAAGTTTGATACAGTTTTTAGAGTTTTTTAGAGTTTTTCGATGAACCAAATATGCATTAAATATTTTTTTAAGAAATTCACTGAATACCTATTTAGAAATTAATTTTTTTGACATATTTTTCTATATAACACTCAGCAAATATATTTGTGGATGTATCTATAGATTTTTTTTGGTTAATATTTTTACTACTTTTCATATCAAATAAAAATTAAAAAAATAATATTTTTCAATTAAATTATAAAAAAAATATAATACATATAAATTCAACCACTATTTATATATTTAAATGATCTTATAAAACCAATGATTTAATTCGCTTTAAGATGTGAATCTTTTATAGCTTAATTGTTAGTAGTTAGTTTGTTAATCAGTTTTGTCAGAGCATAGTTGTTATAACAGTTTGTTAGTCAGTTAGTTAGCTATCAATTAGTTATTACCTGTCAGTTAATTAGCTATTAGCTGGATTAGGAAATCATATATATAGTCAGTTATGTATTCATCTATTTTCATAAAAAAAAATACACTCAGCAAATTTCAGGAAGAAGAAATGTAGAAATTCTCTCTCTAACATTTATTTCTTCTTGTTCATTTGTCTCTTCCTAATAGGGTTGTTCTCTGTATTTTTTGGTTTTCTTCATTCTTCAAATCTCAACATGGTATCAGGGCTTGAAGATTCACAGCAAACATCAACAATGGTTACGGAAGACACCTCGAGTGCATTTTATCTAGCTAATGCAGACAATCCAGGCCAGATTTTGGTAACTTAATTCCTAAATAATGAAAATTACAGCTCATGGCGTCGAGCAATGGTCATGGCACTTCAAGCAAAGAGAAAGCTAGGGTTTGTTGATGGTTTAATCACAGCACCAAGAGTTTCTGATCCTTTTTAGCAATCATGGATTGCATGCAACAGTACGATCCAATCTTGGATCTTGAATTGCCTGTCAAAGGAGATCGCATCAAGTGTGATGTACTTATCAACTGCAAGAGCTTTATGACTGGAATTGGAAGAAAGATTCTCCCAAGGGAACCTGAGTCGGATCTCGAAGTTGCAGAGAGAGATCAGTTCTCTTCATCAAGGTGCAGATTCTGTAACTACTTATTTCACAAAACTTAAGATTTTGTGGGAAGAATCGGTTGATTTTCGACCTATTCCAAGGTGTTCTTGTACTCCGGCATGTAGTTGTGATGTTCTTACAAAGATCTTAACCTATCTACATCAAGATTATGTTATGAAGTTTCTAAATGGTCCAGATGGCTCTTTTTCTCATGTAAAAGATCATATTCTGATGTTAGATCCACTTCCATCAATTAATAAAGTGTTTTCAATAGTTCATCAAGCTGAGAAAAAAAAACAAATTGGATCAATTCAGGGGCAGCAATTCACAAGTTCTGCGGCTTTATTTAGTCGAAATAATTCATCCAATTTTTATGGAAAATTCTCAGCATGTAATTCTCAAAAATCAAGACCAATATGCAGCTTCTGTGGACTCCAAGGGCATACTGAAGAAAAATGTTACAAGAAACATGGGTATCCACCTGGTTTTAGAATCAATAAAGGCATGAATGCTAAAGCTTATCAGGCACAGACTAATAAAAGTGGAAGACAAGAGACTATAATAGCTGATATTCCTCCAGGCCCTTTTACTCAAGAGCAATATCAGCAACTTTTGGGTCTACTTTCTCACTCTAAACTCACTGATTAGTCTCCATCTCATTCTGCAAATGCTGTGGCCAATGGTTCAACATCCATGCAAGGTAATTCTTCTCACCATTCAGTTTTTATTGCTAAACCAGATATACCCCTTCAGAAAGCCCAATGGATCGTTGATACAGGTGCAACAGACCATATGGTCAATGACACCTCTCATTTTTCTTCTTATCATCCTGTTAATAATACGTTTGTTAAGTTGCCTAATGGAGTTTCTATTCAAGTCACTCATATAGGAACCATCATAATCAATCCATCCTTTATTCTGTCTGATGTTCTATGTGTCCCTTCATTTGATTTCAATTTGATATCAGTAAGTAAGCTCACCAAAACCTTGAAGTGATTTCTAATCATCATGTCCAAATTTTTATTCATCCAGGACCCTACTTCATGGATGATGATTGGATTGGCTAAAGAGAAGAATGGTTTGTTCTATCTCATGCTACTGTATCATCTCCATCTTTAATTCAGTCCTCACAAGCTGCAGCTCCTTCCTGTAATGTTGCCACTTCTGATTCTTTTCGTATTTGGCATTGTAGACTAGGGCACTTATCAAATAATCGTCTACATGTGCTAACTAAATTTGTTCCTTTCAATTCTGATGATCTATCTTGGCAATGTAATATCTGCCCTTTAGCTAAACAAAAGAGGCTTTCATTTTCTTTAAGTATACCTTTTGAACTTTTACATTGTGATGTTTGGGGACCTTATTCTACAGCATCGTTGGGAGGGTTTCATTATTTTTTAACCATTGTTGATGATCATAGCAGGTGTACTTGGGTTTACTTAATGAAACACAAGTCCGAAACCTCACAACTTATCTCATGTTTTCACAAATTGGTTCACAATCAGTTCAATGCCACTATTAAAGTCATTAGAACTGATAATGGCACAGAGTTTCTTCTTAATGATTTTTACCTTTCAACTGGTATTATACATCAAACCTCTTGTGTTGACACTCCTCAACAAAACAGTTTGCCTGAAAGAAAACATCAACATCTTTTAAATATTGCTAGAGCTCTCAAATTTTAAGCTCATCTTCCTCTTCAATTTTGGGGGGATTGTGTTCTAACTGCAGCTTACCTAATTAATAGAACCCCAACCCCTATCCTTTCTAACAAAACACCTTATGAGATCATTTTTTCTGTGCCTCTTTCATACTCTCATTTAAGGGTTTTTGGTTGTCTTTGCTTCACTTCTACTTTACAAAGAAATGAAACCAAATTTGATTCAAAAGCTAGACGATGCATTTTCCTAGGCTATCCCTATGGAGTTAAGGGATACAAACTGTATGATTTGGACTCTCATTCCACTTTCATTTCCAGAGATGTGATTTTTCATGAGAATGTCTTTCCTTATCAATCTTTCACAAATTCCACTTCTTCTAGATCAGTTTTTCCTGTTCCACAAACAGACAACTTCTCATTTCCTGCTCAGCCCTCTCATGCATCAGATATGCCTACTTTAGACCATTTGTTGTCTACTAATGAGTCTTCATCTCAGCTTACTACAGATCCTAGAAGGTCTACTAGACTGAAAACTAGACCTTCTTATCTTCAAGATTACCACATTAATTTTCCTCCTCTTTCAAAGGATTGCAAGTCTTACACTTCTTCCAATATCATAACCAGCCATGTTCCCAATAAACCATATCCCATTTCTTCCACCATTTCTTACAATAAACTATCATCCACTCATAGAGCCTTTACCTTATCTCTTTCTTCTTATTCTGAACCTAAAACATATCAGCAAGCAATTCAAAATCCTGAATGGTGTAAGGCTATAGATGCTGAATTACATGCACTTGCAGAAAATGGCACTTGGTCTTTAACTTCTTTACCCCCAAGAAAACAACCAATCAGTTGCAAATGGGTTTACAAAATTAAGCTCAGAGCAGATGGGTCTATTGAAAGATATAAAGCCCGTTTGGTTGCAAAAGGACATACGCAACAAGTAGGGCTTGACTTCAAAGAAACCTTTTCCCCTATGGAAAAGATGACTACCATTAGATGTTTACTTGCTCTAGCCTCTTCTTATCAATGGCATTTACATCAATTAGATGTAAATAATGCTTTCTTACATGGGGACTTGGATGAAGAGGTTTATATGTTGCCACCACCTGGTACTATTAGTAAGAGGGAGAGTTTAGTTTGCAAGCTACACAAGTCTTTATATGGCCTCAAACAAGCCTCAAGACAGTGGTATTCTAAAGTTTCATCTGTCTTACTCTCCTGTGGTTTCAATCAGTCCAAAGCTGATTATTCATTGTTCACTCAAAAACAAGGTAGCTCTTTCATAGCATTATTAGTGTATGTTGATGATATGATTGTGACAAGTAATGATCTCACTTCAGTACTGAGTTCAAGGAGTTTTTGCATTCTACATTTAAGATCAAAGACTAGGAACTCTTAAGTATTTTTTCGGGCTTGAAGTGGCCAGAACTACAAAAGGCATTTCTATTTGTCAAAGGAAATATGCTCTTGAAATTCTAGAAGATGCTGGTTATTTGGGGTGTAAACCACTTAAGTCTCCAATGGACACTAACATTAAACTACACAGAACTGAGGAGAAATTATTACCAGACCCATCCATTTACAGGAGACTTGTTGGCAGGTTGTTATACTTAACTACTACCCGACCTGATATCATATTTTCAGTTCAGCAGCTCAGCCATTTCATGGATAAGCCTGCTCAGTCCCACTTAAATGCAGCCTATCGCGTTCTTAGATATATTAAAGGCTCACCAGGTCAAGGATTGTTTTATTCTTCCTCATCTTCTGTTCACATTAAGGCATTCTGTGATTCTGATTGGGGTGGTTGTTTGGACACAAGAAGGTCTGTCACAAGTCTTTGTGTGTTCCTAGATCAGTCTCTTATTTCATGGAAGTCCAAGAAGCAAACTACTGTGTCTAAGTCTTCAGCAGAGGTTGAATACAGAGCAATGGCTACAACTACATGTGAGCTGCAATGGATTCTTTATCTCCTCAAAGATTTGTGTTTTGATCATCCTCAACCAGCTTTGTTATTTTCTGACAGCCAAGCAGCCATTCATCTTGCTGATAATCCAGTCTATCATGAAAGGACAAAACACATCGAAATTAACTGTCATATAGTCAGGGATAAACAGCAAGCTGGCATTCTTCGTATTCTTTATGTTTCTTCAGTAGACCAGATAGCTGACCTGCTTACTAAAGCTTTGGGGCAGCAGCCTTTTTCCTCTCTCTTAGCCAAGATGAATGTTATTAACATACATTCATCTTGAGGGGGAGTTTTAGAGCTTAATTGTTAGTAGTTAGTTTGTTAATCAGTTTTGTCAGAGCATAGTTGTTATAACAGTTTGTTAGTCAGTTAGTTAGCCATCAATTAGTTGTTAGCTGTCAGTTAATTAGCTGTTAGCTGGATTAGGAAATCATATATATAGTCAGTCATGTATTCATCTATTTTCATTAAAAAAAAATACACTTAGCAAATTCAGGAAGAAGAAATGTAGAAATTCCCTCTCTAACCTTTATTTCTTCTTCTTCATTTGTCTCTTCCTAATAGGTTTGTTCTCTGTATTTTTTGTTTTTCTCCATTCTTCAAATCTCAACAGAATCACATGATAATAATATACAATCAAATAAACATACATCCAAGAGTTTAACTATTTTTATTTCAGGAACAAAATTGTAATTGTTTAAATGTGTATTTTTATAAATTAATTATGAAAATAAAATAACAACTTATATGTAATTGTTATTTAAGACTTAGAACGTGTCTTTAATATTATAATGATTTGTTGATTTATTTAATCTTTGAGATTTCATAAGATAAAACCATTGACAGGAATAGTTATTTAGGTTAACTATCAAATATTAAGTAAATTTAATTCAGTTTATTTAGTTTATTTGGTTTAAGAATTTCAAAACCATGTCCAAAATCGATAAGTGCTATATTTACAAAAATAATCAAAGCGACCATTGGTAAATAAATAACCAAACTAAATCTCTTCAATTTAGTCGATACGGTTCGAAAACTAAGTTTTAATTAAATTATACACACCCTACTAACTTTTGCATGTATAGATACGAAGTTTTTGATATATATATATATATATATTAGGATTGCGGTTAACACGCCTAGAAGGTACAATTTATTTAAAAAAAAATTAACTTTGATGAAAAAATCATATAAGATGAAAAAAAAAATTAAATTGAATCTAAGGCCCAACGATGTCTTAGTAAGGTTGGGTCGAGGGGGAAGGCCTCTCTACTCCATACCTCTTTACTTGTCAACCCTTTCTTTGGTACTTAAGAAGGACATCAATTTATTTTATACCTAGAAAGTAGAATTAGTTATAATTACCTCATGATATGGAACCTACGATCTCTCGGGAGTGGATTCTGCCCCACTAGACTAGTCTCAGAGTTTTCCAGCTGCCATCCTTAATTTACCTTCTACGTCTAAGCCGACCAATTAATTTTGATTCGGCTTAGGTACAATTTTTGTACATCCAACTACGATCAATTCAATTCTAGTTGGACTTCAAATTCAACCATCATCTCCGAAGGCCCACCTATTCTCTTTCAACTTTTGTCTTTCGTATGTTTTGAAACTTGAAACTTTTGCTCTTTCGTATGTTTTGAGCAATCGTCCATAATACCAAAATTTCAAGCCCATATATCGGCCGAGAGCCAGAATCCGTCATTTGCTTATGTTTCCTCTCCTTGCACTCCATTGTCCAAACAATTTGAATTCCACTTCGATTTCAACATTTGCCATAAAAGGCTTTGTTTGGTTTCAAGAAAAGTTTATTTACTTATTTTTTTTCATCTTATTCAAATTAAAATTTTTTAAAAGATTTAGATTTTACAAGTGTTAATCGCATACGAAAAAAAATAAAAAATTCATATCCATTTGGATAAAATTTAGAAAAAATAAAAAATCAAAAATTTCATTACCTTTTTACCCAAATGAATGTGATTTTTTTTTTTTTGTTACGAATACGATTAACAAGACTAAAATTTATAATTTTCTTTTAAAAAAATCATATTTCAATGAAAAAACTGCCTAGGACAAAGAAAAAAAAAACTATCAAAAAAAGCTGAAATCTCTCTCCCTCTCTCTACCCAGACAAAGCCCAAGCTTCTCTCAACCGAATTCATCTGAGCTGGTTTTAATTCATCTTTAATAATGTATAACTATTAGGGTAATTCAATTTTTACTCTACTAATTCGCTTTTCCACATCATTTTTCTTTCATTAATTAAAATCATACAATTATGTATTTTTCTTTACATCAAATTTTTTTATAATTATAATGGTAAAAATACACTTGGAAAAAAAATTTAATCTAACACATAATTATAATTTTGAAAAAAAATTCATTAGAAAAACTTAAAATTTTACTAATTAAGTTACTATTATAATGCAATGTCTCCAAATTGGCACACCCTGTAGTTAAGTTTAAGCCATGTAGTTGTATATACTTGCAAAATATTCTAAAGAGTCACCAAAATAACTCTAGAGATGAAGTTGTTACCCTTTTTCTTAGATGTACAAATTAGCTAGCAATTCATTCTTGTTCTTTACATTTGTTTCAATTCTTAGAATCTGTTTGGAATATAAATTTGTGGAGAAAAGGAAAATTTGAAGGAAAATAGTATGAAGATAAAATAAAGGAAAAAAGTAAAATTTATTTTATTTTTATTGAATTATAAAATAAACTTAAAATGAATAAATATTTATTACAAAGTTTAACTTTAAATTGGTCAAATGCACAGAAATTGTACAAATTATTGATTTTATTTTCCCATTCATTTTTTTCTTCATCTCCACAAATTCATGTTCCAAGTATAACAATAAGGATCGTTTAAAAAATAATTTTGTATTATACATTGATAATACTTAAATTGTAATAAAATAATATCATTATCATCCCAAATCATTTTCAGCTTTTGGCTACAGAAAAAAAAATATATATTTAACTCTTTTATATCTTTTTTTTTTTGTTTTATATAATTTTTTTTATCAAAAAATAATTTTTAAAGAAATTGTAGTTTTTAGGCGTGATTAATTGAAATCGTTAAAAAAAAAAAAAAACATATCTATTTAGGTAAAACGCGGAAAGAATAAAAAAAAAAAAAAACCAACTAGTTCGTCTCTTTTTTTTACACAAATCAAATAACTTTTACTTAAATGGAAGTGAACTTTTCAATTTTATTTTTTATACAAATGTAATTAAAAAGTCTTAAAGAAAACAATTTCTATAAAGAAAATTAAGAAAAAAATGTTACAAAAAAACTAAAAATTAAGAACTAGTTTGATAATAAATTTATTTTCAGTTTTCAGTTTTTGTTTCCACTTCTTAAAAAACTAAACATAAAAACTCTTTTTGCAAATATGTTTTTAGAATTCAATTTTCAACAAAATGAAAATTATTTTCAAAATTTTTTAAAATTATGAAAACATGAAAAATATATTTTTTCAGATTTTCATTTTAGTTTTTATTTTATTTTACGACCATTATCAGTCACAACTATCATCTACCATCAACTACCACCATCCACTGGTTGCCACCCACCATTTCCGGTTATCGTCAACCGTCGTCACCTCTCACTCACCTCTGACTATCGCTGCTATTATCTCCATCTACCTTCCAGCTTGATAACAAAATTGTGTTTCGTGATAGTTTTCTTTTTATTTTATAAAAATATATTAAATGTAATTTAATTATTTTAATTATATTATTTGTTAAAAAAAAGTCAATCCAATAAAAATAAAATATATTAAACATAATTTATTATGTTATTTTTAAAAAAAATAATAAAATGTTAATTAGATTAATTATTTAAAATAAATTAAGTTATTAGATTTAATTAGTTTATTTTAGTTAATTAATTTATTTTATTTTATTATTAATTAGTCATTAAATTATATTTAGTTTAATTGTATTATTTACTTAAAATAATTTAATAAAATATTTTTTCAATTAATTTAATTGCAACTAGTTTATTTTAGTTAATTATAAATTAGTTGTTAAATTATATTTAAATATAATTTAATATATTGACATAAGATATTTAATATATTAAATTAATTATTGATAAACTTAATTATTAACTAAATTATATTTAATATATATTTTTTATAAATTCAATATATTATTTTGATTTATTTAATATATAATTTAATATATTAAATTAATTATTGATAAAAACTATTTATTGAATTAATATATTAAATATTATTTAATTATATTAGTTATTAAAAATAATTTAAGAAAATATTTTAATTAATTTAATTGATTAAGTTTAAGAATAATTAATTTAATTTGGTTAAGTATTAATTGATTAAGTTTAAGAATAATTAATGTAAATTGGTTAAGTATTAATTATATTTAATATATTTTATTATATATAAATATAATTTAATATATTAAATTAATTATTGATATAATGTAATCTATATAAAATAATATATGTTGATATATTTTTATTTATATTGACGACAGCCGAATGTGGTTAGAGAGACGATAATTGTTGGCAGTAATCAAAGGTTAATGGGTGTGACGGTAGCTGTAGTTGGTGGTAACCAAATGTAGATGACGATTAGCAAAAGAAAATGAAAATGTGAAGAAGATACATTTTTTATATTTTCATAATTTTAAAAAATTTTAAAAATATTTTTTCATGTTTTTAATAACTAAAAGCTAATAATAAATTTATTGAACGAGTTTTTATATTTAATTTTCAAAAAAATAAAAACAAAAACAATAAACTAAAAATAAAATAATTGCCAAACATGCCTA
>QLOD02003554.1:10485-22358 GCA_003260245.2 Sideroxylon spinosum | reverse complement strand
GAAATAACGGAGGGACCTCTTAAGTTTAAGTTGGTTAGACTTAGCTATGCCATTGCCTTAGGAAATAAACCCTCCATATTTAGGTGCAATTTGAGGGCATTCTAATTTCATATAGATGCTCAAATTTTTTTAGGGCACCTGTAGTTTTCTTCTAGTCGGTAGGAGCCATTTTGAGTCGGTAGAGTCTGGATGACCTTTGGAGTGAAATTTTGGCTATTTTGAGCTATGTTCTATATTATTGGGGATATCTTGGGATATTGTGCATCTTCTTACTTGTTTTTGGATTGATCTGGGTATTTTAGTCGATATCAAATTTTGGATGCGTCAGTAAAGGCCATTCTTGACTTTTAGACTGAAATAACCCTCAATTCTGGACTTTGGATTTGCATTGATGTAGAGATCTTCAGTTTGATGTTTTGACATGTTTGTATAGTCCGATGGCCTTTTTCCTTGATCTGGGCCTTTTGTTTGGCTTCTTCTTAGCTCTAGGGGTATAATCGGTATTTTTGTAATTGTTTGTTTTTTGTTAATTTCTGGTGCTTGATAAATCCTACGATTAGAAAAACTTAATCAGTAGAGCACCATAAGTAAAATCATTAATTAATGTAAATATTAAATGAGGGGGCAAAAATGGTGTGTCAACAGTTGGTGCATTGGTTAAACCAAATGGCATAACCAGAAATTCATAATGGCTAGCATCTGTCTTGAAGGCTAACGCTTCTCTTTCTCACTTTGGCATCATTGTCTGATGGTATCTTGACCTTAGGTCCAGTTCTAAGAACACAGTAGGCCCATGTAACTCATCTGATAATTCATTAACGACAGGAATAAGGTACTTGTCCTTAATTATCACTTCATTCAAGTCCCTATAGTACACATACATCCTCTAGGTGCCTTCCGCTTTTCTCACCAGAATCATCAATGAGGAAAATGGTGATTGACTTGATCAAATTAAGCCTGATTGTAACAATTCTTGAATAATCTTTTCAATCTCCTTTTTTGGTGATGGGGATACCTGTAAGGCCTTACTGAAATAGGGTTAGTTCCATTTTTTAGTACAATTTTATGTTCATACCCCGTCACAGGTGGCAGTCCCTTAGGCTCCTCAAATACATCAGCATACTTATTTAATAATTGGGATAATAATTTAGATCTTTCCTCCTATCTTAATTCTTGAACATTTAATTCTGTTATATGAAGAACATATCCATTCATGGGCTTTGATCCCAACTAATTTAAATCAACCTCTTCAATATCATTGGTTGTCTTCTCACCCCTTTAATAAAAGGTGCGTCTATCCTAAATTAAACTGCATGTTAAGAGTCTTAAAATCAAAAGAAATGTTACCCAATGTCTTTAAAACCTAGACCCTTAACACCATGTCACAACTCCACCAATGGAAACAATGCAAAATCTAATTTAAAATTTGTTTCCTTGTAATACAATTTGCACTCCTTCATAGATCCCATGTTATCAATTTTTTTCAACATTGGCAACCCTCATAATAAGAGGAAAACCCACTATGGTCTTTAAATGACGAACATTAGCTATCTTAGGATCAAGGAAATTGTGGATACTACTAGTGTCAACTAAAACAATCCAAATTTTACCATGAATTGATCTTTTTAGTCTCTATTTTTAGGGTTGAGGACTACTTGTTATAGTATGTAAAGTAGTTTCTTGTTGTTGATCTTCATTTTCTTCTTACTGCACCTCATTCGGGGATTTATCCATTACTACCATCTCTTCCTCTTCTTCTAACTGGACTGCTTCTAGATTGAATAAGGATTCAAGGACAAATAACTTGGGACTCTTGCAAACATGATTTCTATTCTATTTTTTGTCACAATGGAAACATAAACCCTTAGCCTTCCTATTTTTGTTTCCTCAACACTAAGTTTCTTCACAAGAAGTTTACCAACTGAGGCAGTTTGTGGTTTAAAAATTGTATCAAGCTTAGAAATGGGATTAGGGACCCCCTTCAATTAGATCACCTTGGTCTGTCTTATAGGAATTGGGCTTTTGTTATTTATAATTGTAGAGCTTGCATTACTTGGTTAGGTAAGGACTTCTTTAACATAGATAAAGTCTCCTCTTTAAGTCTAGCTAATCTAAAAGTTACAATGAGATCTTTCGGATCAAACATCTTCACAGCATACCTAATTTTGTCGATAAGTCTAATAAGAGATAAACTGTGTTTATGCTTCTCACTTAACCCTGTTACCTAATTGGTTATAGCCACAAATTTGGTCTTAAAATCATCCACCAAACTTGTTTGTTTCAACTGAATTAATTGATCCATGGGATCTTTATAGGGGTTTTCTCCAAATTTGATTTGTAAGGCTTTGTAAACTCTTTCCATCTTGTCATTTGCGCAGAGTTTATCAGATCTTGAAACTAGATCAATGCCTTTCCCTCATGTAATCATCAACTTTTGAGACCTTTGCACATCATAATGGGTAAAGAACTGATTGGATTTATAGACCCATTCCACTCGATCATCCCAAGTAAAACTAAGGAATTCCAATTTAATGGATCTAGCATGGATCCCTTGGAATCCTTCATTACTAATACGATTTTGATCCAAGTAGCTGGAGTTGTAAGAATTACCTTTCTCCTAGTCAACTTGATTACTTCTACTTTTACTGTTGAGTGTAGCAAGATGGTTAGTTGATTCAGTTATTTTTTTTTATCTTGTGCCCTAAAGTTATCTTCAAATATCTTCTGTATCTTAACTAACTAGTTCATCATCTCTTGCTGTTAAATTGTAGATCTTGTATCATCTGCCATTTGTGGCTCTGATACTAATTGTTGGTACTAGAATTCTTTGGTTTGCCTATGGTGATGGAAAAAATCAAGAAGAATTAAGAAGAACTGAACTGGAATTAATTTGATAAACCACTTAGAGGATGGTGAACCTCCTCTGCATACAGCAGTCAAGTTCAAGAAATTTCCAAAAAGAGATTCAACCCTACTGCTAGCTATTTATATTTGGTCTTTGAATGTAATAAACCCATGTATTGGGCTTTAATAACTATTGACTATGCTTGATGATTAATTGGGCTAAATGTGGAAAAAATCAGGACTAAATGATGATTAAATTGTAACTCTAGAAATGGGTTGAGCCCAAGTGAAGCCCGAGCACTCTCCATATCTTTGCTGAGGATAGGAAGCCCACCATTTTATTTAAGTACCTTGCAATTACCTTTATACCCTCTTCTAGAACCTTCAATACACCAACTGTCTCTTTATTCCTTTTCAACCCACTATCTCGTGTCTCCTCCATCTTAATTACCATGGAACACCCAAATGCATTTGTACTTTCATTTCCTCATCTGATTGACGATTTGGATTGAGTGCTTTCGTGGCGTTATTTAGACCATCTATCAATCCTCCACAACACATGATCCGATGGTCCTTTATTTCTTTATTAATTCCTACGTAATGATCTTACCCCTTTTTGTTCACCACACCTGAATGACTCATTCGATTTCTTTTTTCCCTTTCTCTGTAACATCTTTGTTCTTTGGCTCTCCATGGTTGTTGCTTCACTGGTTTTCTCAGTTAGTAGCTTGGTTTCAGAAGCTCTGTAACAGGCTCCTTGGATGGTGACTGATAAGGAATTTTTTAATCTTGAATTGGCTCATGTTCAAGTGTCTTAAATGGTTTTAGAATGGTGCTAAGTTAAAGCCATTATGGTTACCATGCAATTAGCCCCCATCTTCTTTGAATGGTTGTGGCCTTAGGCCTTCTAGCCTGCAGGTCTTTCTTTGGAGTGTGGTAGCCATTGTACTAAATGTCTTTGGAGGTACTTTGGCCATTTCATAAGAATTAGCAACATTTGTGGGAAGTTATGGTATCTATATATGGAGTTTCGGATTAATTTTGTTTTTTCCACTATATCATTCTCCTGATTTCATCATCTATTTTTGTATTGGGATGGAGCTTGGGCCTTCTAGAAGCGTACTGGTTAAAATATAGGTGAAATTGGATTCACAGAGCTTAGAGCTCAAGTTATGGCATTTAATTGTTTGATATTCAAAAACTAATTGAAATGAAGTAGTCTTCTATTTTCTTCTCCTCTCGCTTCAATAATGGGTGCAAGTAATCTCCTTGACATATAAGGAGTTTAAAAGAATGGTCTGTTCTATCATATTTCGAATTCCAGAACCTAAAATGTAATCCTCTAAGCATGTAACCTTATCATACAGTTTCAACATTAATTACCCACCAGAGCCATATAACCAGTAGAGAAAAATAAAAAAACAAGACACCAAAAATGAATTGTAAATAACCAATCTTAACCTGTGGCCAGATAGCCATGCTCCAAAAGAATAATAGTACTATCATTAGGGCTCAACCCAACCCCTGTAACCCAATCGAATGTAAAGTATGATAATTATAATAAACATCTACCTGTAAAAGAATTAAAAGAGTGCAATGTATACCTTAAAGAAAATAACTTATGTAAAATTCTAGGGGACTACAGCATTTGGCTAGAAGTCCCAACTTGGGAGTTAGTACCAAAACCTATAGAAAAACCTATAGGGAAGTGAGCATGCTCAATATAAATAATCATATAACATGCCCTAGCATGCTACTATAAGAGAATAAACATATAACCATCCACATAACATATCAAAACTCACATCTCATATCATTAATTATCATCATTAAATTCATCTTTAAACTTATGCTCGTAATACAGTAAAAAGCAATAGACAATGAGTTCGATACTTTGCTAGGTAGGCTTATAGCCACAAAGCCCAACCCCCACACACAATTTATGCTTGCTTCATATGACCCTAGCATTTTAAGTGAACCATGTGAGTCTGCATCTGCCACTTGGGTTAAACTTTAGGAGCGATATATGCTAGATAGCATCTATCTTACTTTTTAGGCTGCTAACTTATTGGCTATAAGCCCTCCATCCTTGCACAAGTTTTAGGATTTTCAACCCTTTGTTTTAATGAGACCTATTATTTTTAATTACCTCTACCCAAAATCCAAAATCAATATATTATATATAGTTGTATCATGAAATATCATTTAACTTTTATCATTTACTCATCCTATCATCCTATAAGAATCAATCATCATACATTTCCTTACCTTATAAATTAACATCAACCAATAACTTATATTATCACTTACCCAACATTGAAAAACCACAATCAAATTACTTAAAGCGAAAAGGGTTATGCGCATAAGATATGCTCTGGCGTGTACAGGGTATAACACCTAACCAATTATGTGCACCAGAATAGATCATGGGCCCACAAGATAGCAAAGATAAGGGCGTCCACATGAAAAGCTCTCTCATATGCGCACAGGTCAACATTCTCATATGTGAGATACCAAATCTCGTGCACATAGGGATGATAACAGTTCAAGTGTGTACATGCGATAAGGCTTGAATGTGCACGAAATAAAAAATAATAAAAACTTATAATTCAGGTTCATTAAGCTTTGTTTTTTGCGTTTTCAGCCACCACAACCAATTCTCAACAACTTGTGCAAATTACACATGCAAATGGATTCGTTTACATGCTATCAACCATTTAACATATTACAAACCATAAATTTTATCATTTAGGTTCCAATTTATCATGAATATTGAACATTCACTACATTTAAATCGTTACGTGCTATCAACCATTTTAACAAGTTGCAAACTATTCATCTTTATTTAGGTTCCAATTTATCATGAATATTTAACATTCATTACATTTTCTCACTATATATATGTTCATACCATTATCTCTTAACAAACAATACCACCCCAAACATACCAACATTTCTTGTTAAACGAAGCAAAACTATGTTCTACAACTATGATCAAAACTCAACAAGTGATCAATAAACTCGTACCTCTATACCAAGTCGAAAAAGAGAAGAAAGAGGATGAAGACGATGTAGTTGGAAGAAGAATACCTTGACAAGCAATTCATGAAAGGTTTTATTAAACTACAAAAGGACCCCAAAAAGTTAAAAATGTTTTTAAAGACATCCTTGAAAATTATAATTTTGCCCCTATTTTGCTGGAATTTTACATTTAAGTCCTTCTAAAGTTTTTTTATATTCCTCAAACACTTCTATGAGGTCCATTTCAATAAATTTTAGTCCTAATTTGGTAAAATAGAGAACTCACATACTGGCATGATCAAGCTGAACTCATCTAATTATCCAATTTGGAAGCCATTGATGGAGGATTTGCTTTATTGAAAGGACTTGGTTGATCCCATTGAAACTAAAGTGCTTAAAACAACTGATAGAAAGGATGAAATATGGGATAAGCCAAATAGAAAAGTAGTGGAGATTATTAAACAACACTGACAAAAGCATTTTTCATTTTGTGGCCAAAGAAATTGATTCATATGAAATATGGAAGAAGTTAGAAAATATATGTGACAGTAAAATTGGCCGAAATAAAGTATTGTTAATGTGAACACTCATAAATCAGTAATATAGGAATGGCAACTCAATGATAGAACACATGAGAACTGTTCAAAGTTTGGTAAATCAACTCGTTTCTATAAACCAAGTTCTAGATGATGAAACATAGGCTTTGCTTTTGATGGGTGCTTTACTAGATAGTTGGGAGATTCTAATTACATCTAATAGTAGCTTAGCTCCTGGAGAATTAATGACTATGGATATGATTTAGGATGCATTGTTGAATGAAGAGATAAGAAGAAATCAGATGGGTTTACAATTGTATTAAGCTTATGCCACTTAGAACAAAAAGCAAGGATGAGGTAGGAACAAGTGCAAAAATTACAAAAACTTCAATCACAACAAGTTTAGGAACTGCGGCAAGTCCAGATCTAGGGTTAAGTGCTACAGTTATGGTTTGGAGCGTCATTTATAAAGAAAGTTCTGAAAGTTGAAGAGAGAACAAAGATAAAAGGGTAATGAGAAGAAGAAAGAAGACAACACTACTATAGTGATAGCTAAAAATATGTTGTCATATTATCACTAGAACAAGATCAGTGCCTTCAGATGATAAATTCAGCAGTTGAGTGGAATGTGGATACTACAGTTTTTTTTTCATCCAACTCCTAACAAGATTTTTCTCTTTCTTAAGAAGCTAGATATTTTAGTTTTGTAAAAATGGGTAACACAGCTATTCCAAGATTTTTGGGTAGAGAATGTTCTTGTCTGCACAACTGCAGGATGTTTGTTTTACTAAATGATGTGATGCATGTTCAAAACTTGTACCTCAATCTAATTTTGGGAGTTACTTTGGATCGTCAAGTGTTCAGTAACTTGTTTCGTCAAGGACAAATTTTAGGAAATTTATTGAAGACCCAAGTGAATGTTTGCCCAGACAGTTTGAATGCTACAAAAAGGGGACTCTTTCCCTAACTTATGGCATAAAAGGACATGAGTGAGAAAGGTTTGTATATGTTGGCCAAGAGGTTTTTTATACCTCTCAATAGCTCCATCGGCATGATTCCTTCCATGTATATTAATATCAGCTCGAAACCCCAAGTACAAGGTGTCTATTGAAGCACAATAATTGGTAAATACCAGGTCGTGTCCGTAAACAGTCTTTATAAGAAAATTAGTGAATGAAAGAATTTAGAAAATCTCAAGGAAATGTAAATTTCACAAGGAATGGTAGAGTTGATCACTTGATTTGAAAATGTTGTTCATTTGTTGTTTCAAAATTAATTAATGGAAAAATTAGATCCAAATCAATTCAACTAGTGAATCATATGAAAATTTAAGATGATAATTACTCAGTCTAACTCATAGGAATTAGATCGAAAGATTTGAAACATTGACAACTAATTTAGAATGATTGAAAGTAAAATTGAGTTGAAAATTACACTCAAACTTTGTTGAGAACTTAGATCAAACACTTAATGTGCATAACTCATAAGTGAAACATATGAATTCCAACTTGGCAATTCTCATACAATATTTCTTGGAAAATGCATGAAAACTCCAAAGGTAATTCATAATTCAATCATGGATTATACAAATTCAGAAGTTGATTAAGAATTCAACAAGAAATTCATAAGAAAATTTAATTTAACCATTAACCGATTCATGAATAAAGAAATAGAGAGTTAAAGCTCAATTTACCTAAAATTCTCATACGAATTCAACTACTCTCTTTGAATTGAATCCAAGAAGAGAAGCTACTCACTCATACTTAAAACAAAATGGAAAACTATATTGATGAAATTCCTAGTTCAAAGAGTAATTGAAAAGAATATGGAATTTTCTTAGCAAACAAACAAGATCCGAATTCTCTCTCTCTAAATTTCTCTCTTTAAACTAAAATATGAAATGTAAAACTAAAAAAAAAAAAACACCATCTCTCTAGAGTTGTCATGCCTTATATACTCAGATAAAGAGTATTTATGGACAAAAATACCCCTTCAAAATTTGATTTAATTATAGCTCAAGAAAATATCACGACTGTCTAGATATGAGTCTGGACAGGGTATTAACACTTAGAATATTTTTAGATCAACTTTGAATCCTTACTTTCTGTGGATCGGATGTGTGTGCGGACAAGGGTCAGTCCGAATGTGCATCCGGACCAAGTTCCGATACTTAGAATTTTCCTCATACTTTTGGAAAAACACCATTTATCTCGATTGAACGCGCATGCGCATGGAGGTTGGTCCTAGCTAGCATTCAACCCTTAGAGAAATTTTTATCCTAGAATTCTTCCACTGCTACTATCGATCGGACGTGTGTCCACACAGACTTTGGTCCAAACGTGGGTCTAGATAGGGATTGGGGTCTGCAATATTTCTTTGTAATTCTTATGCATTTAATCTCATTTTCTTGCCATGTCTATAAAAATCCATTTTAACTCACTTCATTGATAATTATATATAATCATGCATTTGAAATACACTAGAAATGCTAAAATAGAGGATTAAATTGTACATTTTATTGTCTAATGATACCCCTAACTTGAATGTTTCCTAGTCTCTAGCAAAATTGAATTTATGAACTGATTTCCTATTATCAAATTCCAAATTCTTATCCTTTAAATGATCGAATATCATGGTGATTATCCATAATTTCACCACTTCTATCCTTACAAGATACCATGGTGTATAATTAACTCCTTGAGTTCATAGATATTCCTTTGAGCGAACATTCAATTCTATCATACACACAAATTTTCTTAAGCTTTGACTCAAATCTCACAAGGCATACACTCATTAACTAAAGATTGGGTTCATTCTCCCTTGGAAGATCCTTTCATAAAGAGTAAATGCAATTCAAATTCTAGTAGGAATCTTCCTTAAACAAGAACAAACTAATCACCAATGAAAGTAAGACTTGGCATAGCTCTATGATAGGAAAATCCAAATAGGAAGATTAGTAAAATGAACTAGTCATTTTAGAGCCTTAACTTTCCTTATTAGTCACCTTGGATCTGTTAGATCATTATTTTAGTTGTAATGGGGTTAGGGGTTGAGGAAAGGATAGGACATTCAAATAAGTGTTTCAAATGTGCTTTTTTTTTTTTTTTTTTTATTCACACATCCTTCACACCCCATTCATTGCTCATTTAGATGAAATTTTGATGTTACAAATTACCATGGGCAACGTTCCCCAACTGAGTAATCACTAAAACCTTCATCATTTTTTTTTGAAACATCCCAAAGAACTATTAACCTAAACTACAAAAGAAAAACTTATCATGAGTCATTTCTTTCCTTCCAACATTTCCTTTTTCCTCTCAAGCCAACACTCTCCCTCTTTTGGTACAATCCAAGGCACTTAAGGTAGGCACGTATAACAATGTACCAAGGTTAAGGTTGAATGAAGGTTTATTCCAAGAATAATTCATCAATAGGCTCAATTTGGCTCTTAAGGTCAATGTAGTAAAAAAGAAGGTCATTAAACTCAAAATTTACAAAGATAGCCTACTTCATTTCCAAGGTTCCATTTAGGTTCAATTTAAACTCCAAAATTGTAATTCATTCTAATTTGTCTTTCTCATGTCATGGATTCAAAGCAAGAATATTAGAGCTATTGAAAAGAATAGAAGTCAAAGACATTGGGAATTTAAGCTTCACTCTTAGAAGAATAATGGATAAGGTTCAAATCTCACTTGGGTGGTCTCCACTTATCATGAGATTAAGTGCATGCACAAGTTGAATAAAACTGTGCCTCTCGGAATTCTATTTACTTAGTTCATTATTTTACAGCACAGATTCAAGTCATTCAAGAAGTTATGTAAATTATAAATTCCACACTAACATTGATCATTATTAAGATAATCACATGAAATTCTTAAAAATGCACATTAATTATCATGTCATAATGTTGAACACCATTCTAATCAAAAAGGAAATTCAGACCATTAATTCAATTCAACATTAAAGTTCATTACAAATACTACTTGCAAAAAATTTCAATCTATGCACAAAATTTTCCTAATCCCCTTAACTCAAAACAAAACAAGATAAAGCACAAAAACTAACACGAGACCAATCTTGGTGAGACTAAAAAAAAAAAATCCTAAAAATATAGTCTTCAGCAGGTGGGTCCTCGGCTAGTGTGTTAACAACAGGTGAATCATCAACTAGAGGGTCCTCTATTGGTGGTTTAGGCTCATAACCGGGTACAAAAGCAGCAAGAATAACTTCCATAGAATCAATCATTTTTCCTTGTCTCTGTTGCTCTCTCTCAATATGGTATTGTGAAGCCTTGATCTCTCCCAATTTCACGTTCACGTCATCCCACTTGTTGAAAATTTTATCTAAGATATCCTCTGTAGTGGGTGGTTGCTTCCTCTTCAATTGGCTCTCACTTCTTTCCCTAGAGGAGGCAGTGATAAATCCTAGGGGCTTGGCCACTTGCATCCCTAACTCTGAAATAATTCCCTTCTTTACCATTAACGTTGTCGGAGCTCCTATAAATGGTAACCCAATGATGGCCTTCTTTACCCATGAAATCATTACATTATAGTCCAAAATCAACTTCGCCAAATCAATTCTCATTCCAACATCTATGGCATACATCAACAGGCCTCTCTCATAACACACCTCTGAAGTATGTAACATGGGCCATAGCTAGGAGCACATCAAAAAGTGTAGGGAACTAAACTTGGGATTAACCTGTTCTTTGTAATCCTATTTTTGTGCCCCCACTCAGCATCATCTTTCCCAATAAGAATTTTGGCCACAGCATCCTTTTCTAACTTCTCTTCATCATTGAATGGGTACTGGGGATGTCCTATATGATATGGAAGGCCAAGGAATGTAGAGATCTGCTTATGGTGGAATGCAAGATGCACTTTCCTCACCTTAGACACTATACACTCTTCTTCATCACAGGTTTAGTCTCTGATGTTGGCATAAAACTCTTGAACCAGGGATACCACAACCACTCTACTGTGCTGAGCCTATTTTACCCAAGTCTTTCTTTTAAAGTTATGTTTCCACCTATATTTCTAGGATTGAAAATGACTCAAGTTCAAGCCCCTCACAAAAATAACTGGCCTCTTACTCCAGTACTTGTTACATGCCCTTTCAACTATTCGACACATAAACCGAGTGTCATCAAAAATCCTTCCATCATCTTCCTCCTCAGAGTCTACCAATTGCTCTGCCTTTTCCATCTACTCTACTTCTTCAACTTTATGCACGTTTAGTTTTCTCCTCCCAGCCCTTGATTCATCAATGGCCTCGGTTGAAGAGGAAGCCTTTTCTTTTCCTTTCCTACTTCTCTTAGTTGCCATATTCAAGTTTCAGAAAGAATTGTTCAAACTCTAACTCCAAACTTCACCTATTCAACTCTCGATCAGAGCACTGGTGCCCAACACCCCTCAGTTACCCAATCAGTCACAATCAAAACCCAGCTCCTCGATTTGTTCTAATTCCTCCAAA
>QLOD02003488.1:0-10125 GCA_003260245.2 Sideroxylon spinosum | reverse complement strand
GCCTACACTAAGTCTAAACATTACAGAACTCTGTTTTGACTATAGATTTGCCAACTTTACAATTTTGTCCCTAACAGGATTGATCATTACCATGAATGGCATTGATAAAAAGATGTTTAGTGCCGAAGCTTCATCATCCAAGAAACAACAAGTAGTATCTCCTATTCCCAAAATGAGATTTACTTTGCCAGGGAAGACTGTAGCAAAAATTCATACTTTGCCGGGGTTACCACATCAATAGGCTAAAACTCCAGTCTTTACTCCTCCACATATGATCATCAGAGCCAAGTCTATATTACCAGAAGTTTCCAAGTTTAAAGTATCAAAGGGACCAGAGCCATTTTGTACTACTCATTTTCCATCATCACCGAATCCATCAACACTTCCGACACTTTTAGTGGTACTTCCTTTGTTGCAATAGTTGACAGTGAAGACTGAGAAGGCCATTCCTTGGAATTATCCCCTGACGCATAATTCTAGTAAAGAACCTGTCACAATAATAGATCTTATTACTCAGTTAGGATGTGCGTATGTCCTCGAGAAAAGCAAAAGGAAGGAGATTCCAAGAGCCACACTAGAAGAATCATCTGAATTAAGGAAGATACTAAAGAAAAGTGACTATGACATTCTAGATCAATTAAGAAGGCTACCAGCACAGATTTCCCTACTCGAATTGATGATCTTTTCTGAACAGCATAGAAGTACTGTTATCGATGTGTTAAAGCAAGTTTATATCTCTAAGAAGACTAAACTAGAAGCTTTTGGGAAGATGACCGGGGATATTATCACACCTAAGGCTATTACCTTCACTATTGATGAAATATCAAAAGGAGGTAAGGGCCATACAAGGCCACTCCACATTGCTATCAAAACCAAAAGACTCATAGTTTCCAGGGTATTAATTGATAATGGCTTGGCACAAGATGTATGCCCTCTAACAACTTATAAAAGGCTGGGGTTATAAGAAGATCAGTTACATAATTCTAGGGTAGTAATCAGAGCTTTTGATGGAACTAGGAGTGATCTATTTGGAAAAGTTGACTTGAGGTGGAGATTGGGCCAGTATAGTTCGAGATCAAGTTCTAGATGCTGGACGAACCTATAGCTTATAGACTATGGATTCATGCTTCAGGAGCTATTCCTTCAAGCCTCTACCAGAAGATCAAGATGATCGTGGATGATCAACTCATTATAATCCATGCAGAATAGGAGTTTTCCATCTATGAGGCACCTTATGTGGCAAATATCTAGGAACAAAACCTTCCAACTTTCAAGTATTACATTATGTCACTACCATTGATGAAGATCTACCACCACCAAAGTATCAGAAGAGAGAGCTGGACATGGTGGTTTCATTAATCAGAGTTTCACCCAGGCCTTGGACTAAGAAGATATTTCCAAGGAATGCCATAATAATCACTACTAGAGTCCAGTTAAATAGAAAGGGCCTGGGGTATTCTCTAAAGAAAAAACAAGGAGGGGAAATGTAGAAGGAGACAGAGCCCCTTGATTTATGTCTTATGGATTCATAAATGTAGTAACCATGATTGAGGGGAAAGACTTCGCCCCGTACCTGACTCTGACATACAAGCTACAGTCCCTGGGGAAACTTTAAAGAACTGGTCAGCCTAGAAGATAGTCAAGGCTCGTAAGTTTTGACAACTAAACTTGCTTGAGCTTGACAATCTTTTGTTTTATCTTGAATATCAAGTTCTGTAATAATGGTTCCAAGACTTTTGTGTATTAAAGTATTATGAACAACTGTAATGGTTATTATTTATGTGATGGCTATCTATGATTAGATGATGATGTAAAATTGAGAATTATCCATTTCTATGCTTATCTATGCTAAGTTTTTATGAATGCATCCCCCTATAAATTCATTTCCATTTTACCTCTTTTTGTTGCAAGAATCTTGGCCTTAAGACCTTCCCTCATCTTGATAAACATGTTCCAGTAGCTGATGACTATTATTTCGAAGTGGAGATGGACTACAACACTATATAGATCAACATTGGAGATGATTCTTGGATTTATGAAGCCTCAATAAAAGAGTTTCAGAAGGAGTTGGAAAAGCATGAGAGCAGACCATTACCCAACATAGAAGACACCAAAACCATTAATCTGGGGATGGAAGAAAAGCAAAAGAATGTGAAGATTGGAGGTGTTCTAGAAAATTTTCAAAGAAGAGAAATGATCAAGTTGCTGAAAGCCTATCAAGATGTGTTCATTTGGTCTCATGAAGAAATGCCAGAATTAGATACTCGAATTGCCCATATTGCCAGACTCGAGGCCAATCAAACAAAAGCTTCAAAGATTGATACCAAAGTAGGCTCTCAAAGTCAAAGAGGAGGTTGTTAAACAATTCAATGCCAGATTTCTCAAAGTGGTCACTTATATAACCTGACTTGCCAACATTGTTCCAGTACCAAAGAAGGATGGTCGAGTTAGGATGTGCATGGATTATCGAAATCTTAATGCTACCAGCCCAAGGATTATTTTCTTATTCCACATTTGGACATCCTCATTGATAACACAGCAAGACATGAGATGTTCTCATTCATGGATAGTTTTTCTTGATATAATCAAATTAAGATGGCTCAGGAAGATCAAGAAAAGACTACCTTCACAACACCATAAGGAGTTTATTGCTATGTAGTCATGTCTTTCAGATTAAGGAATGCTGGGTAACTTATTAGAAGGTAATGATTATGTTATTTCATGACATGGTGCATAAGGAATTGAGGTATAGGTGGATGATATGATAGTAAAGTCAAGAACTAACGAAGATCATTTAGTCAACTTGAAGATGTTTGATCAAATACGCAAGTACAAATTAAGATTAAACCTGAAAAAATGCACTTTCGATGTCACATCCAACAAATTGTTAGGGTTTATAGTCAGTCAAAGAGGAATTGCCATTAATCCATCAAAAATAAAATCCTTCTTGGATATGCTAGTGCCTAAGGGAGAAAAGGAGATTTGGTCTTTCCTGAGTAAAATAAACTTCATCAATCGCTTCATTCCAAGACTCACTTATAATTGTGAGCCCTTCTTTAAATTGCTTAAGAAAGACAGCACTAAAGAATGGAATGACGACTGTTAGAAAGCTTTTGAGAAGAATAAGCAGTATTTGCTCAGCCCGCCAATACTCATTATACCTAAACAAGATCTACCATTGCTGATGTGTTTGACGATTTACGAGAATTCGATGGGATGTATTCTAGGTTAACAAGAAAGAGATGATTATGGAGAAAAGGATATTTACTATCTGAGCAAGAAGTTCCTAGGATATGAATAAAAGTATACGAGCATGGAGAAGACTTGCTGTACATTAGCATGGACAGCTCGTCGCTTACATCATTATATGTTGTATCAGACAACACACCTCATTTCCAAAATGAATCCTTTGAAGTACTTGTTTATGAAGCTAAGTCTATCTAATAGAATTGCCAAGTGGCATATGATTCTGTTAGAATTCGATATATCATTTATCACCAGTAAGCCCGTTAAAGGGAGTACCATTGTAGATTATCTTGTTGACAATCTAGTGGATGATCAGGAGCCATTTGACCTTACGTTTCCTGATGAGGATCTTGTCATGGCACAAACAAGTATATTAGATACCAAAATGGAATATGTATTTCGATAGGGCAGTAAACAAGAAAGGTGTAGGAATTGGGGTAGCTTTAGTCATTGAAAAAGAGAACCACTTTCTAACAGTTGCTAAGCTACTTTTAGAAGATTGCACTAATAACATGGTAGAATATGAAGCATGTATACTGGGTTTAAAGATGGCCTTGGATTTTGAAATCAGGGAGCTCATGATACGTGGGGATTTAGAGTTGATCGTACAATAAAGCAATGAAGTTTTTCAGACTAAGAATGGGAAGCTCTTACCCTATCATCGCCGAGTGGACGATCTGGCTGAGCAGTTTGACAAAGTGCCTTTTCATCATATCCTATGATCAAACAATGCTTTCATCAATGCTATAGCCACGCTGGCTACATCAGTGAAATTTTAAATACATGAAGATATCCCAGTGATTCAGATTCAGATTCAAGAAAGGCTTTCTTATCATTATAATGAGGGGAAAGATCAGCCATGGTTCACAGATATCAAGAAGCTAATCTGAACCAGAGAATACCCAGTAGACATCAGTAAGAAGGATAAAAGAACACTTCTCAGGTTATCCAAGGGTTATTTCATTGCTGGTGAGATCTTATTCAAGAGCGCATCTTTTGGGCCATTGAGATGTGTGACTAAAAGTCAAGAAAATGGAGCTAATGAAGGAAGTTCATGAAAGGGAATGTGGTCCTCAAATGAGTGGTCCATGTCTAGCTGAGAAGATCATGCGATTTGGTTATTATTGGTTGCCAATGCAATCACATCGTACCAAGTATGTTTAGAGGTGCTACAAATGCAAGATTCATGCAGATGTTTTAAGTACTCCACCGAAAGAATTACAAACTCTGTCATCCCCATGGCCATTCTTTATGTGGGGCATGGATATGATAGGGTCCATAACGCCTCATGCTTTAAATGGGCATCGATTCATTTTAGTAGCAATTGACTACTTCACCAAATGGATAGAGCCAAAGTCCTATGCCAAAGTGATGAAGAAGGTGAAAGTTTAATTTATCAAGCGTAATTTAATTTACCAATTTGGAATTCCTGAGTCCACCATCACAGATAATGCCACTAATTTGAATAATAATGATATGTTGGCATTATGCAAGAAGTTCAAAATTAATTATTAGAATTGAGTAACTTATCACCCTCAGATGAATGGGGCAGTGGAAATAGTGAACAATAACATTAAAATGATCATCACCATAGATTCTTTCAAGGATTGGCATAAGAAGCTACCCTATGCTTTGATGGCTTATAGAACCACGATACGATCGTCAACTGGGTAACCCCTTATTCTTTGGTTTATATAACTGAAGCTGCTCTACTGGTGGAAATGGAAATGCTCTCTTTAAGGGTCATAATGGAGGTAAAACTTGATAAAGCAGAATGGATCTAGAAATAAAAAGAGAGTCTTACACTCTTAGATGAAAAAATGCTAGAAGCATTGGACAATTTACAATGTTATTAGCGAAGGATTGCTTGATCTTATAATCGCAAAGTCAAAGCCAGAGAATTCATGGAAGGAGAATTGGCATTAAAGTGTATATTACTTATTCAAGCAGAAGCTAAAGGAAAGTTTGCACCCAATTATCAAAGACCATTCATTGTTTGGAAAGTATTATCAGGAGGAGCCCTCATACTCATAGAGATTGATGGAGAAGCATCCCGATGCCTCATTAATTCTAATAGTGTAAAGATGCTTTATTCATAATGATTTTTCTTACAAGGGATTTGTTCAATAATAAAATGACCATGAAGAATTTTTTGATATGAATGAGAAGATTTTTTTCAAAGATTCCCTTGAGTATGAGAGAAATTAAATAAATGCATGATCTGAGGTTATAATGAAAACCCGTTCACAGGTGCTATAGGCAAGAAAGTAGGATCATGACAAGATATAAAAATGCCAAGACAATGAAAAACTGAAAAGGCACCATTATACAACAATGGCATAGCTGGCATTGGTAAAAACCTATAAAGGTGCTGATGGTAATATTAGCACAAAAAAAATGTATGTGTGTGTATGTCTATGGGTAATGATGGTGAACATGTGACTTAGTGATCATTTCCTCCTCAATATCAAGTTGAAGATTTGTTAATGTTAGAAAAATGAAGAAAGAAGATTTGTCTAAGACATTAACTCTTCGAGAACATGTTTTATCACCACCAGGGAGCCACATTATCCGGGTCAAGATCCTTAGAATCAATAAAAGGGTACCTTCTATTCCACCTCCATTTTAATTGCATTCATTAGAATTAAGCATAAATAATAATTAAAATAATTCTCTTTCAAGAAAATTTCTTTCGATTAATAAGATAGAGATTATATAAATACTAACAACTGCAGTTTTATGAGAAACGATATGGAGGGTTATAGAAGTTTTCAACTATAATACAGGATAAGATATTCATTATAAAGATTGAAGACTACTAATTGACATGATGAAGTACTTTAGTCTCTTAATGTAGCTCAATAATCTCAATGTTCAAGGTAGCCACCTGATCAACTAGAGAATTCTTGTCAACAGTAATTTGGTTATGACGAATCTGTAAATCCATGAGAAGTTTTTCAACTCTCTCCGCTCTAAGATAACTATAATTTCACCTTCTAGATAAGCTATGAGATTATCTTTAGTAGATATTTGATCTCTGACTTAATTATATGAACGGCGGACTCTTTCAAGAGAATGCTTTAATGAGATCATGCCACTAGTGCTAGATGAAGAGACAATTTGTTCAGCCTGAGTTCGAGCTTATTCAGTATCATCCAATTTTATGCCCAAAGTTCTCACTTATATTCTCAAGACATCGATCTGTTTCCCGATGCAGAGCCCAATGGAAGATGACTAGGCAATTTAAGCTTCAAATGTCAAAGGATCAGATGAAGGTGGAGAAAGGGCAAAGAAGTTATCAGTATGAGCTATCTCTTCTATGAGCCAGTCAGTGTACTCTGGGACAGTGAAATTCTGTAATATACTTTCAGGATGATGAGAAAAGTATTGACTACTATCCCACATTTGAAGGGCCTGGTGACTCAAATGTCATCAGTACCAGTTATAGCATCAAAACATATACTGCTAATATCACCAAAAGGGGGAATATCCTGACAAATCCCATACTAGCATAATAGTCAGGTACCCATGAAAGCAACCACACTGCCAAGACCCACAAGAGGTATAGCAAGGAAGTCTTGGCTAATAACGTGAGGATGTCTTCTGATGCTTGATATGAATGACCAGGTGACTCGATCAGTATGAGTAGTCAACAGCAAAGTAGCCTAATCATCAAAGGAATTTGGAAAAGAACATCTTCTTTAGCATTGGTTTTGATGACTCATAGCCATAAACTAGATGATAGTACGGGATAAGTACAAGTGATTGGGTATCCCCATGCATACCATGTGCCCACTCATCCATAGATAAAATAATTCAGCTAAAGCACCAAAATGATGGCTTTTAGACAAAACTGAAGATGATGAGCAGTTGTACATCTCAACTACCACCGTAGGGATAGTGGAGTGTCCACATTTTAAAAGATGGATAAAGCTAAAGAATCACCGTTTAACTTTTATGTCAGGGCAGGGAGACAATGAGTGCTAATCATGGCCATACCCAGACTGTTCATATGGGTAGTTTCCCAGACCTTTATTTTCTAGAAAATTCATGATAATTAGCTTGAAGCCTTCTAAAGTTTGAAACCTATCCAGCAAGATCGAAAGATCAAAAAGAAGAACATGAAAATCTAAAGTTCGAAGCATGCTTTTGGGGAAGTAATTCACCTCTTTCATACCCTTAACAAAGCCACCGTTTTGGAAAGGTGCTATTCTTTTACCAATGTCGAAGGGGCCAAATAGCATTTCTTGGTACTCTTCTGGAGTAGAAAAATGCTTATAAGAACAAAAGCGAAATAAAGAAATACCAGGGTGCCAAAATTGGCTCAACATCGAAACAAACCAGGGAAGGATGGTAACATCAGTCAGAGATCTTAAGTCACGAATACTTTATTTGAATATGCTCTTATCGCTTATGGACAAGTCATCATGCAATGCTCCCAATTAAGCACGACCCCACCGAAGATCCATCTTGGTTTGCAAAGTAAGAGAAAAAGTTCATCAATAATAAAAAAAAAATGATAGCAATCTAAAGATGGAAACCTTTGCCAAACAGGTGAAGTCTTCTTGCATTACTCTCATAAAAAGATGTTAGTGATTCATTACAAAAAGCAGCTCTTCCTAATTACTAGCCAAACGTTGTAAGAGCTATTACAAAAACAGATTTACAACAATTTTGAAAAGCTATAGCTTTAATCATCAACTCTATGTTCCATTGGACTTTGATAACATAGCGTGCCGCAATACACATGGAACATGCCCTATTAAACCAATGACCATCCACAACCCCCAAGGTCAAATGTATGATATGGGGATGTCGAGAACACATCGGGAAGATTCCCAGTTTGATTATCAATAGAAGGGATGGAATAAGGATCAGGAATTGGGAAAAATTCTAAGATAAGAGATGAAATGTCAACTGGGTAGGGAGACTGATGACTCATTCTAGCACCGGGTTGATAGGACATGGGATGGTTACTCTAAACGGAAGGATCTATGTAGTAAAGTGTTTGATAACTCATCCCAACTGATGGATCATTTTCGATTTTTACCTAGTAATCATTTCCCATTGATTGGTTAGAAGGATTAGGAACATAACAACCCTAATCACCCAAGTTTTGGCTGACCACTCATTAACGGCTGAAAAGACTCTTCGTTACCTTCTCCTGGATTTGTTAGAACAAGGTCTTGTGGCTACTCATCTTCTTTCGTATTTGAATCGGGATTGATGTTTTATCCCTCAGCTTCTCATGAGGACGATTCTAAAAAAAAAAAAAAGAGAAAATTGAATAAGCAGAGATTCTAGTAAAAGATTAAAGGTTTGAATAATAGCAATGCTTACGATTTCAGTATTGCCGTTGGCATATAGAACTTCCACAGGCCTTCAGGGTTGTTAAAACCTCTTCGTGAATTATTCAAGGAATGACCCCTCCATTTGGATCTAATCTTCACTAATATATCTTAGACACACTGCCAATCTCTTATTCTCTATTAGGTTAGAGTGCTGCCTGGACCGAACCATCGGAAACTCTACAAAATAAGGCAATATAGTCGGCTCCTTCTGGCATCAATAAATCTACAGCCTAGATAGGCTTAGGAATTGGAGTTGATAGGTCACCATAAGTAGTAGCAAAAAGATCTAGGTGAATCCTTAATTCATGACAACTAAATTGAGCCCAACATCTCTCATCCATGTCAAGTTCTTAAGCATCAATGCCCATGAAGGCACGTCACATGAAGAAACATAGGACATTATGGTGAGCAAAGCTAGCTATAAGACATTCTTAGAAGGGTGACCAACTTACATTGTTAGGAGTTGGTATCTCAAGTTGAGATCTAAGCATGGCCATATTGGTTATGACAGAAGGAGATATGACGTTAGAAAGATCCCAGTGAGCTACTTGAGGGATTTTTGTACAAATGTTCTACATCTCATCAGTTAATATTAGAGAACCTATTTTGAGGTTTTCATAGCACCAATAAGAGAGAAAGTACCAAAAGTTGGTGTTGCCGGCACAAGGAGTAGAAACACAGATCCTTATGGCTTAAGGAGAAGAGCATAAATGAAGCTACCCCAATCAACATTCTAAGGTTTAGATCGTGGGTCTCCTAAACTCATCAGATATCAGGAAAAGCAAGAAGAAGTAGTGGAAGCATAGTAGCCTACCAGGATTAGGAGCATCATTCGTTTAAGTTGCTTTAGACTTTCTGGCTGAGAGACTTGCTGATTGTACCATTTTAGGTACAATCACAACCTTAATTTGTGGATTGATTAGGTGGAATTAGAGTTTAAAGAGGCAAATAAATGTCTAAAAATGCATTAATGAGAAATATTTCTAATTTGCAGGTACTTGAGATTAAAATGACAGAATTAGATCAGAATAAGACATATCAAGAAAATGGTTTGACCTAGTGTTCGAACCAATGACGGTTCGAACCAATGTTCTAACCACAGTGGCACATGGAGGAAGAAGTAAAGAAAATTCAGCTAAGTATGAAGAAAAAGGTTCGAACCATTGTTCGAACCGTGGTTTGATCCACAGAAGACAGTGCAGATCACCTGAGAGAAAATTCAACTAAGGCAATGCGGTTCGAACCAACCTTTGTTCGAACCTTGGTTTGATCAACAGAAGGTCATCAGCATTACAAGCTTCAAAAATTGACTAAGTGTTGGAAACTGGTTCAAACCAACCTTCGTTCGAACCTTGGTTCGATCAACAGAAGCTGTGCAAGATGTATCTGGCAAAAAATTGGCTTTGGAAACTGGTTCGAACCTTTGTTTGAACCAATATACTATTTGAACCACTGTTCGAACCATTATGCGATGCGAGATTATGCAACTCAGTTTTTGAAGAAGGGGCACGATTATAATTTCAGAACA
>QLOD02003438.1:0-10127 GCA_003260245.2 Sideroxylon spinosum | reverse complement strand
AACAAATAAATGGTAACGATTTACTATAAGCATACAATAATAGAGGTTTCTCGCTGCATTACCGTCTTCTCTTTGGGCAGAGAATGTAACGTGTTATGAGATCCCTTTCAACTAACCACCGTATGAGAATACTCAAGTATTTGAAAAATAGTCTTCTTTGGGCACATTTACATTTCAAAAATTCTGTTTGAAGTGGATAAAATCGAGACTTGAACTCACTAAAGTGTTGGAAACAAAGCTTTCAACTCTTGTATTATGACTCTTAGCCCTTGATTTTAAAATGAGAAAATATTGATTTTTTGAAGTGGATAAAACTATCCAAAAAAGCTGCTAGACTTCTACCTGAAATGAATTACTATAATCCCTCCCCCTCCTCCTCCCTTTCTCTCCATCTCAAGCTCACATCTAACAAGTTGAAAATTGACGTGTACTGTGCTAGATATCCCAAACAATCAATCAAATAAATAATTGAAAGCAGAAGTCAATATATATAGCGAGAAAATCCACACAAGAAACTTCTCTAAAAAACTTTCACTAAAATAAATGTTGGTTACAAACTCAAAACTCTCGATAGATTGACTTTATCTCTGTTTAACATTTGCTCGAATCCTCAATTCACCAACTCCTCTAGCGAAAGCCCTCCGACTTCTCAAAAGCACAATACGGACTCTTCAGTAGCTCTGTTGAGTCTATAGCGTGCTGAATCCTCAGCGATCACTCACCACGAATCCGAACTCTTTCGGATCAAGAGATGAAAAGCTTCACTAAGCTATGAAGAGAACAATAGACATGAATTACTCACAATGATGGTTATTCTCTCTGTCTCTGACTGTATGTAAAACCTTAATACGTCTTATCTTATATATCATACAAAATCTGGGATGAACAGGATTAACATCAGAAGAATCGAAGCCAGAAAATCCACCTCACGGGAAGGCCGCGCCCGGGGTCTTCCTGCGGCCATCCCGCAGCCATTCTGCACGGCCAAATTCGCAGAAGACTGTTCTCGGCTTTATCCCATAATTCAGAACGTGTTTCCTGTGGTCTTATTACGTTATTGTTTGTCTGGCTCTGTTCAACTTTGTTTCATACTTCTAAGAGTATTTGGATACCATTCTTGAGACCTTTACACTTGTACTTGACTTAAGCTATAGTGTCTTAGCCTACACTAAGTCTAAACATTACAGAACTCTGTTTTAACTATGGATTTGCCAACTTTATAATTTTGTCCCTAACAATCTCCCCTTTTGGCAATTCCATGTCAAAACTCAACAAATGTAGTTACAAGTAAATTAACCTAAGTCTTCGGTCTCAGAAACCTTTTTGTAATGATTGCTCTGCCTTAATTAATAACCCTGTTTGCTGCACACTTAACAAAATGATCAAGGCATCATGTGGGAAGAAACAATAAATGAGACTAAAATAAATGAAACATTAACCAAAAAAAACCAAAAAAATGAAATAAAACATTTACTAAACGTTAATTATTCTCCTCCTCAATTTAAGATTATCAGACATTAATTATTCTCCCCCTCAATTAAATATTAATTATTCTGCACCTCAATTAACTTCTGCCCTTTTTTGACATGAATTCACAAAATAAGGTATGATGTATAATCTTGATCAATTCACTCCAAGTTCTATTTCCCCCAAACATAAAACTAAACATAGTTTCAAATTTTTGTTTTGACCATACATAAATAGCAATAATAAGCCCTGGTCTAGGTATCCTAGGTTTTTCTACCATCACATTGTCAACTGTATGAGTTGGTTTTAACCAACCATTTTCAATTAATAGCCATATGTTGACGTTTAGGGAGATTAAGTGAGCCCTCATACGAATCTTCCAATGTGGATAATTGGTGCCGTCAAACCACGGAGGTCTGGTGCTTGAGCTGCTTTCTCTTGGAAGATCCATCCAACAAGAAATCAAGATCTCGTTTTGCTCGCAAAAATGTGGCCGCTCTGATACCAATTGAAAATTCACGTATACTGTGCTAGATATCCCAAACAATCAATCACGTAAATAATTGAAAGCAGAAGGCAATATATGTAGCGAGGAAATCCACACAGGAAACTCCTCTAAAAAACTTTCAATAAAATAAACGTTGGTTACAAACTCAAAGCTCTCGATAGATCGACTCCTCGACTCTATACTCTGTTTGACGTTTGCTCAAATCCTCGATTCACCAACTCATCTAGCAAAAGCCCTCCGACTTCTTGGAAGCACAATATTGACTCTTCAGTAGCTCTGCTGAATCCACAGCGTACTGAATCCTCAGCGATCACTCACCACGAATCCGAACTCTTTTGGATCAAGAGATGAAAAGCTTGACTAAGCTATAGAGAGAATAATAGACATGAATTGCTCACAATGATGGTTATTCTCTCTGTCTCTAACTGTATGTAAAACCTTAATACGTCTTATCTTATATATCATACAAAACCTATGGTGAACAGGATTAACATCAGGAGAATCGAAGCCAGAAAATACACCTCACAGGAAGCCCGCACCCGCGGTCTTCCACATATATCCCACGGCTATCCCGCTGCCATTGTTAGGGAATAGCAATGTTTAGGTTGGGGGTGTGATTGTACTGGAAAAAGTACAATCATGAGCTTTAATTTGTGGTTAATAGGTAGATTTATATCTTAAAAAGAGAAAGAATTGTTTTAAAATGTATTTATGAGGAATTCTTGTGAATTGCAGGTGTTTGGAGCTAAAATGACCAAAGCTGGACAAAATTGGAAGAAATTAAGGAATTGGTTGGAGCACTTGTTTCAAACCAGTGTTCTAACAACAGAAGATTCATTAAAAGGCTGCATCAGAAATTGGCTAAGTGTGGAAAAAGTAGTTCGAACCCATGTTCGAACCATAATATACACAAATACTTCTCGGCTTTATCCCGCCACTCAGAGCGTGCTTTTTGCGTTATTGTTTGTCTAGCTCTGTTCAACTTCGTTTCATACTACTAAGAGTATTTAGATAACATTCATGAGACCTTTACATTTCTACTTAACTCAAGACTATAATGTCTTAGTCTACACTAAGTCTAAACATTACAGAACTCTGTTTTGACTATGGATTTGCCAACTTTACAATTTTTGTCCCTAACACAAGTTTTTATCCTATGTAGATAACTGTGTTAAAAAATGGAAATTGGTTGCAACTTCTATAGTAAATAGCTCTATAGCTTGATAGTATCAGTTAGCCCACTTGGTCAGGTGGACTATGTTTTCTCCACCGCAAGCTCCACCCTTTGCTGAGCAACGAAGGCAACTCCAAATGATATTCACGAAGAATTTTTTGGGCAAAGAGTATAACATGTTATGAGATACCTTTCAACTAACCACCATATGAGAATACTCAAGTATTTGAAAACTAATCTTCTTGGGCAGACTCATATTTCAAAAATATGTATAAATAAAATACAAATGAAAAAAATGAATATGATTTTGATTAATACCAGTACTACTGCTTGCTGCTGGAGTTGATAGGTTACCTAACCCCTATCTCCCGAGCTTCATCACTTTATCCCATTTGGAATTCCTTCCCAATGCCATCTATAAATATATTATGAGTAAATGATAAATAATAAAAAAATATATAAATATGCAAATATATATATATATATTTTATATAACCTTCAAAACTAAGTTCAAGTAGTATTATAAAAAGTTTAAAATCAGGACATCGTGATAAAACCTAGTTCAAGTTCAAATAATTGTATATGAATAGACTAATGTCATTACCTTCAGTAAACTAACTAATTTGAGATACTTTGAATAAACAAATTAATTCGGGCAATTCTCTTCTTCTTTCCTCCTTCCACATCATTTTTGTCATCGGCATATTGCTTGCCGTTCCACAATGTGGATTTACACCACAAGTGCGAGGTGGTTCATGTAGCAATATAATTTATAACGGTGAAGTACTGGTCGTACCCACAGGTAGAGACTTTGTTACTCATAATTCTTCTTCTCTTATTTAGTAGATGTCACATAAGAAAAATCAAGAAAAATTGGGTTGAGTTTTGAAAATGAAACCTACCTAGGCATTTTCTCAAACACCTAGGAGGTGATAATTATATCCAATTTGAAATTATGGAAGAAAATTTAATTGTACTAAAAAAAAACTATAAAAAGCACTTAGATCAAACCAATTCAAGTAATGATTTCTATGGATTTTCAAGGAGAACAATGATTAGTTGATTTGGTTGTAAAATCAAGTTCACTTGGTTGAGTCTCTAAATCAAACACATAGAGTGCAATAATCCACATAGGATACATGAGAGTTTTAGGTGGCAATCCACATATAAAATCTTTAAGATCGGGCATGAAAATTATACCTAAGTAACTCACATATAATGTATATGGAATATACAATCATGACTTATCTAGTAATATCAACTAATGATTTCAAAGGATCCAAACAAAATAATCATCATTCATTAAATCCAAAGAAAATTGAACATTAACGCACAATTAAGAACAATGGTTAAATGATTTGGTTACAATATTTAGTTCGTGTAATTGAAAACTTAAATCAAACACTTAGAGTGCATAACCTTTAGAGAGTTCATGTAAGTTCTATATTAGCAATCCACATACAATTTCTCAAAGAAGTGCATGAGAATTCTAATTAGCAACTAACATATAATCTATATAAACTATACAAACAAGGCTAGATCGAGAGTTAACAATTAACAATTTCAATAGATCCAAACGATTCAACCATCATTCAAGGAGAATTCTTAAGAAAAATCAACATTGAAACACTAAGTACCTTGAAAATCCATATAGATCCACCACTTTCTTTGATTTGAATCCAAGAATGAAGACTACTTAAGCATTGTAGAAGGGAAACTTCAAATGTGTATTGAAATTGAAGTAACTACAAGAGAAATCTTCAAAGAAAAATAGAAAGAAAAAAATTTTCTTACCTACCAAACAAGATCTGAATTCTCTCTTTACAAAGTATATATCTTAAACTGAAATGTATGTAATGTCTCCTCCTTGAACGACCTAGCTCATGTCTATTTATAATACAAACTGAATGTTACTAAAACACCATTTCCAAAATAACAGAATTGCAGGATTCCTGAAATTGCTGATTTGTTCGAACAAGTGTTCAAACAATTTTCTGGTTCGAATAAGGGTTTGAACAGATACCTGGGATAGTCATTTTTCTTCACTTAAGGATTATCATGCCTTCTGATGATCGAATGGCTGTTCGAACAGACCATGGTTCGAACAAGAGTTCGAACCATCTTTCGATACTTAGAACTTTTTCTACCTCGAAACTTCCTTTCAGCCTCTGTTGATCAAACAAATGTTTGAACAAGGACTAGTTCGAACCAAGGTTCGAACGTCTTTGCCTTAGTTGATTTCGTCATTTGGTGGTGTGCACCGGCTTCTGTTGATCTAACCATGGTTCGAACAACAAGTGGTTCGAACATGGGTTCGAACTACTTTTTCCACACTTAGCCAATTTCTGAAGCAGCCTTTTAATGAATCTTCTGTTGTTAGAACACTAGTTTGAAACAAGCTTTCCAACCAATTCCTTGATTTCTTCCAATTTTGTCCAGCTTTGGTCATTTTAGCTCCAAACACCTGCAATTCACAAGAATTCCTCATAAATGCATTTTAAAACAATTCTTTCTCTTTTTAAGATATAAATCTACCTATTAACCACAAATTAAAGCTCATGATTGTACTTTTTCCAGTACAATCACACCCCCAACCTAAACATTGCTAGTCCCTAGCAATGCTCATAATATACACAAAGGAAAAGAAGCAATAGGCAAACTGGAATCACAAAGAACAAGGGTAACATGGGAGATTATTAAATTATAAAAGTAAACAAAAATAAAGCAAATCCACTTTCGTAGGAAATCACGACTACACTTAGCATGTATAGCAAGCCTTTTAAACTCCTAGGTTCCCCCTAGTGGACGAGTGAAGTCTTATGAGGGTTTGCAGTGATTCTGCCCACAAACATCTAGATTGATCTTATGAATGATATAGTCCAATCAAGTAACTCATGGTTCAATTTCAATATCAAACAAGTTACACAATCCAAGAATTGCATATATCATCCCAATGCATATTGAATAAGTTCAAATCAATCACTAGAAGTTAAGTATGCCAATTCTTATTATTCAATCAATTTAATCACCAAGGATATCCAATGATGCGGCCTTGACTTCAAATCTCACAAGTTGTCCACTCACAAATGAATCACTCAAGAAAAGTGTTCTCCCTTGGTTCTTGCAAGAATGCAAAGACGTGAATAGAAGAATTAAAACATAACGAGTGGCATAGCTCCAATGCATGGATATCTCAATGCATTATTAAATGAAAATACTACTCTAACCCATATGAAATGGATCAATACATCCATGAGTGTCATTCTCCTAAGGTCTATTAGGTCTTTACTAGTTTGTAACTTGGCCTTTGAGAATTGGCTAGACAATAAAGGATAGGGAATTTCAAAATGCATGTCTAGGGATATCATGAAAGTCTAATAAAAACTCAATTCATTCTAACTCCTCCTTTCATACACGTTGAATGCAAACCATGAAGTTTTATTGAATTATAACTATTCTATTTTTTTTTATGGGACTAAAGCAAATGATACTCAAGAAATAAATGCCCCATACTTACTTTCTTTTTTCTTTTTTTAAATGAATTTCTCTTTATTCCTAGCATATTTCTTTCCAATTTCAATCATCATCCTTATAACACCCATCTACATTAAACAGTGACGCACTTAATATCCCATAACATGTAAGGGTTGTCTTAAATATATAAATGGGGCTAAAGGGCCATATATGTGGCTAGAAAATCAAAGATATTTTTTTTTATATATGCTTCAAAGTGGCTCCAAGGGTACTTTAGTCAAAAGAAAGGACTAAGGCTTCAAAAATATGTAAGATGGCCTAATATCACTCCCTAGGGTCACAACAACTCATAAGATGCATTGATATACTCATGCAAGTCAATGTAGTGTCTTGTGTGCATTGAGACCAAAACAAATAAGTGTAATGAAGCTATTCAAAGACTAGTGAGATGAATGAAAGATAGAGCATGAAGTGTATAGCCCTCAAAAACAAAGATAAGGCTCAAAAGCTCACATAATTGGGTTCAAGTCTCCACCTATGTCATGGCATACTCAAGTAACTAAATCTCATGAACAACAATCCTCAACACACTCTCTTCCAATGATCTTAAAGGACATGTTCTTAAGGCATTAGGAAATTATATACTCAACTTAAATCATGTACCTTATTCAATATTGAAACCAAATTACTAATTACTCTCATGGGAAAATACCAACATAAAACCAATCAAGAGAGGCATACAGGGTTCAACTCATGCTAAGTCAAGTCAATTAAACTCAAATATGCTCAAATTTTGAAAAATTTTGACAATTTTTGCAATAAAAGAACAAATATCATCATGTGAACCCTCCCCCCCAAACCTAAATTATACATTGTACCCAATGTAACAACCATAAAGCAAATGTGGGTCGGTAGTGTGAAAGTGAGCATGATGAAGAGCATATAACCATAACCATGCACAAATCAGCATGCACCCATTATTTAAGCAACTTAAGGATCAACCAATCCACCCCCCAACCTAGATTCTATAGCACTCCCAAAAACAAGCATATATAATCATTAAGTACCAAAATGGGAATGCAAGATTAAGGAAAAGAAGAAGAAAGTATATTAGCTCAAGTGCTTTCTTATTTGAAGGGATGAACTATAAAAGAAATTCTTAGTAATAAAAGAAAAGAAAAATAAAGAAAAACAAAACAAGAAAAAGTTAGCAAGTAAAAGAAAATAAAAATAATAAAAAAAGATAAAAATTTAAACTAGTAAGAAATAAGACAATAAGAAAGATAAAAATCTACCTACTATGTACAAAGAAAATGGGAAAGAAGGGTCATCCAACAACTACCCTATCCTAAGCCTTGACAAATGGCTTTATTAGAAACATGTTCTATCCAGACTCGTGAGGGACCGAATATGGGGAAGCTCCAAGTGTACGTGACACCAGAGATACTGTGGCCAAGTAGGGTCCATAATACCCTGGATAAGGCCCACCATGAAGTTCAAATGTGAACATGGAATGCTCTAATTGACACTCAACACCAAGAAAATCAATACGTGTTACCTCCTTAGAATATTCTACCACCTTCCCTACCCATGTGTGGTCAATCTCGGACAAGTCAATCACTAGACTCCAAATAGAACTCTCAAGTGGGATTAAATTAAGAGAAGAAAAGTGAGTGTAACTCTCATTTTCAGGTACATAAGTAATTGTAATGGGTGAGACCGATTCCATGCAAAGCTCCTCAGGCCAAGTGACATGCCTACTCTCAGAATGAGCCTTAAGATACTGAAGAATAGCCTGACTGATCAGGGTAAGATGAGCATCATGCTCGAGATTGGTGATCGATGAGGGACATGCACTAGTGATGGGCTCCCCACACACTGGAGTAATGTCTACTGGACTCTCAATATAAGAGAAAGAAAGTATATGGTCAAGAGAGTCCAAACCAATCGGAGTGACCAACTCCACCCTCATACCATCCCCTAAATCAATGGTCTCCAAAGGTGTATCATCATCGAACAAAGACCAATCAACCTTGGATGTGGGTGATGTGGGGCTAAGACAATCAATATGAGTGCATGTGGGCTTAAATGTGGTACCTGTAGGCAATGTATCCTCAACCGTCTTATTATTTCCCTCAAGACCCCTTAAAGGAGTGTTACTCGATGAATGCTCCAAGTCATGGGGACAAGATTCTTGAAAAACCTTAAGAAGTGTGTCTAAGTCAGAACAAGGCCCCATGGTAGACTCTAAAGGTGGGACATCATTTGCAAATGAAGTCTCATGTTCATGATAAGCAATCTCCATAAGTGGTGTAAGCTGTGAGCATGTAGAGTTAGCATATGAATTAGAGTCACAGGTGTTATATGCAATATTATGCTCAATATTCTCCATAGGTCTCATGTTCTCATAAAGAGACTCAAGATAGTGCCATGCTATATCCGGTGTAAGATCAAGAATCTCATCTAGAGTGTGACATGTCTCTTCACATAAACCATGAAAGAAGTAACTCAAAATGCACACCAACTCTAAATGATGGCTTGGGTAGGATTGTAAAATATTTTTGGACCTTTCCCAATATTCATAGAACATCTCACCGTCTTTTTGATAAAAATATTTTAATTGAAATTAGAGGACATATGTCGAATGGATGGTGGAAAAGTGAAAGTAAAATGCATTCGACAAAGAAAAGGTAAATTAATAGCATGGTACCAATCAAAAGCCACCTCTGACAAAGATATAGGAAAAAAATCCAACATAAAAGCATCATCCAAGCAACCATTAGTTTGATGAATACATGCCAACTCAAAGTTTTCAAGATGGACTTGAGGGTCTTCATGCTCATGCCCAAAATATGAAGGTAACATATGCATGGTTTCTAGAACAAAATGTGTGCCATAAATCTATTCTAGATAAGCAACATGTGGGTGGGTGGGGTTGAGTGAACCATATGTGCATGCATTGAAGTCCATGTTCATCATTTAAATGTAAAAAATAAAGAAAAGAATAAAAATAGTAAAACTAAGCTAGATATATGCAAACTAACTAAATGGCAAGCAAATGCAATATGATACAATGCAAAAAAAAAGAAAAACTACTAACTAAGAGAATAGAGATAGGAAAGAATATTCTCAATTGCTTGAGGCAATTCAATCCTAGCTCTGAATTATGCACAAACAATTACTCTCCTGGGCAACGGCGCCAAAATTGCTTGTCGTTCCATAATGTGGATTTACACCCCAACTGCAAGGTGGTTCGTGTAGCAATTTAAATTTATAACGGTGAAGTACCGGTCGTATCCACAGGGAGAGACATTTTTACTCACAATTCTTCTTCTCTCATTTAGTAGATGTCACACAAGAAAAATCAAGAAAAATTAGGTTGAGTTTTGAAAATGAAACCTACCTAGGCATTTTGTCAAACACCTAGGAGGTGATAATTACATCCAATTTGAAATTATGGAAGAAAATTTAATTGTACTAAAAAAAAACTATAAAAAGCACTTG
>QLOD02003395.1:0-31990 GCA_003260245.2 Sideroxylon spinosum | reverse complement strand
GAGCCTTCATCTTATTACAAGCTTTCCAGAAACATTTTATAATAAGAAACCTGATTTACGTACCAAAAGTTATATCCGATTTAAAATTTAATGACCGGGTGGGCATAACAACGCCCATGGGTCTCCAAGTAATCTGGCACAGTGCTATCTGTATCATCCAATGATGTAATAATTTTCCAGGGCCTTCGTCTCATTTCATGCTTTCAAGAAATATATTATAATAAGAAAACGGAGTTATTTAGCAAAAGTTACGGTCGATTTTAAATTTAATGACCGTGCAATGATGACGACAACCCCAGGTGCCCAAGTTGTCTTCCGCTACGCTATTTACATTGCGCAATGAAGTAATAATTCTCAAGGGCCTTTATCTCATTACAAGCTTTGCAGAAACTTATTGTAATAGCAAAACAGAGTTACGTAGCAAAAGTTATGGCCGATTTAAGATTTTAACGACTGTGAGGGCACAACGACGATCCTAGGTCTCCAAGTAGTCTTCCGCTACGCTGTTTACATCACCCAATGATGTAATAATTATTCTGGGCCTTCGTCTTACAACAAGCTTTGAAGAAACTTATTATAATAAGAAAGTAGAGTTATGTAACCAAAGTTATGTCCGATTAAAAATTTAACGACCGCGCCGGCATTACGAAGCCCCTAGGTCTCTAAGTAGTCTTACGCTACGCTGTCTATATCATCCAATGATGTGATAATTTTTCAGGGCCTTCCTCTCATTGCAAGCTTTCCGGATACATATTATTATAAGAAAAGGGAGTTACGTAGCAAAAGTTATGACCGATTAAAGATTTTAACGGCTGCATAGGCATAACGATGCCCCTGGGTCTCCAAGTAGTCTTACGCTATGCTATCTGTATCATTCAATGATGTAACAATTTTCGAGTGCCTTAGTCTCTTTACAAGCTTTTCAGAAACATATTATAATGAGAAAACGAAGTTACATAGCAAAGGTTATGGCTGATTTAAGATTTAACGGCCGCGCGGGCATAACGATGCCCCTGGGTCTCCAAGTAGTCTTACGCTATGCTATCTATATCATTCAATGATGTAAGAATTTTTGACACCTTCGTTTATTTGTAAGTTTTCCGGAAACATATTATAATGAGAAAACGGAGTTCCATAGCATAAGTTTTGGCCGATTTAAGATTTATCAACCGCACGGGCGTAACGACGACCATAGGTCTCTAAGAACTCTTTCGCGTTGCGATTTACATCACCTAATCACATGATAATTTTCCAGGGCCTTCGTCTTATTACAAGTTTTCCAGGAACAAATTGTAATAAGAAAACAGAGCTTCGCGAAAAAAGTTATGGCCGATTTAAGATTTATCAACCGCGCGCGGGCATAACAACGCCCTAGTTCTCCAAGTAGTTTCCGCTATGCTATCTACATCCCCCAATGATGTAATAATTTTCCAAGGCCTTTGTCTTGATACGAGCTTTGCAGAAACAAAATATAATAAGATAACGGAGTTACGTAGCAAACGTTATGTCTGATTTAAAATTTAACGACTGCGCGGTCATAACGATCCCCCTTGGTCTCCACGTAGTCTTATGCTATGCTATCTATATCATCCAATGATTTAATAATTTGCCAAGGCTTTCATCTCATCGTAAGCTATCCGGAAACATATTATAGTAAGAAAACTGAGCACGTAGTAAAAGTTATATCCGATTTAAGATTAAATGACAAGCGGGCATAACGAAGACCCCGGGTCTCCAAGTAGTTTTCCGCTATGCTGTTTACATCATCCAATGATGTAATAATTTTTCAGAGCCATTGTCTTATCACAACCTTTCTAGAAACACATTATAATAACAAAAACGGAGTCACGTAGTAAAAGTAATTGTCGATTTAAGATTTAACGACCGCACGGGCGTAATGACGACCATTGGTCTCCAAGTAGTCTTTCGCGATGCTATTTACATCACCCAATCACGTAATAATTTTCCAGAGCCTTCGTCTTATTACAAGCCTTCTAGAAGCAAATTGTAATAAGAAAATGGAGCTTCGTAGAAAAAGTTATGGCTGATTTAATATTTACCGACCGCACAGGCATAACAACGGCCTTAGTTCTCCAAGTAGTTTCCGCTATGCTATCTACATCACCCAATGATGTAATAATTTCCAGGGCCTTCGTCTTGTTACGGGCTTTGCAGAAACATAATATAATAAGACAACGGAGTTACGTATCAAAAGTTATGTCCGATTTAAAATTTAATGACCGCGCGGGCATAACGACTCTCCTTGGTCTCCATGTAGCCTTATGCTACGCTATCTGTATCATCCAATGATTTAAAAATTTTCCAAGGATTTGTCTCATTGCAAGCTATCTGGAAACATATTATAATAAGAAAACAGAGTACGTAGCAAAATTTATGCCCGATTTATGATTAAATGACCGTGCAGGCATAACGACGACCCCAGGTCTCCAAGTAGTGTTCCACTATGCTATTTACAGCACCCAATGATGTAATAATTTTACAGGGCCTTTCTCTTATCACAACCTTTCTAGAAACACATTATAATAACAAAAACGGAGTTACGTAGCAAAATTAATGGTCGATTTAAAATTTTAACAACCGCGAGGGCATAACGACGACCCTATGTCTCCAAGTAGTCTTCCGCTATGCTGTTTACATCACCCAATGATATAATAATTTTCCAGAGCCTTTGTCTTATTAGAAGCTTTGTAGAAACATAATATAATAAGAAAACGGAGCTACGTAGCAAAAGTTATGTTTGATTTAAAATTTAATGACCGCGCGGGCATAACGACACCCCTGGGTTTCCAAGTTATCTTACGCTATGCTATCTGTATCATTCAATGATGTAATTATTTTCGAGGGCCTTTGTCTCTTTGCAGGCTTTTCAAAAACATATTATAATAAGAAAGCAGTGTCACGTTGCAAAAGTTATGGTCAATTTAAGAGTTAACAACCGCGCGGGCAGAACGACGACCATAGGTCTCCTAGTAGTCTTCCACCATGCTATTTACATCATTCAACGATGTAATAATTTTTCAGAGCGTTCATCTTATTACAAGCCTTCTAGAAATAATATATAATCAGAAAACAAAGTTTAGTAGAAAAATTTATGGCCGATTTAAGATTTGCCGACAGCGCGTGGATAACACGACCCTAGTTCTCCAAGTAGTTTCCACTATGCTATCTACATCACCGAATTATGTAATAATTTTCAAGAGCCTTCATCTTGTTACAAGCTTTGCAGAAACATAATATAATAAGAAAATGGAGTTACGTAGCAAAAGTTATGTCCAATTTATAATTTAACGACCGTGCGGGCATAACGATGCCCCTTGGCCTCCACGTAGCTTATGCTATGCCATCCATATCATCTAATGATTTGATAATTTGCCAGGGCCTTCTTCTCATTACAAGCTACTCGGAAACATATTATAATGAGAAAACAGGGTTATGTAGCAAAAGTTCTGTCTGATTTAAGATTAAACGACTATGCGGACATAACGACGACCCTTCATCTCCAAGCAGTCTTCCGCTATGCTATCTACTTCACCAAATGACATAATAATTTTCCAAGGCCTTCGTCTCATTACAAGCTTTCCAGAAACATATTATAATAAAAAATGGAGTTATGTATCAAATGTTGTGGCCGATTTAATATTTAACAAGCGCGCGGGCAAAACAACGACCCCAGGCCTCTAAGTAGTCTTCCGCTATGCTGTTTACATCACCAAATGATGTAATAATTTTTCATGGCCTTTGTCTTATGACAACCTTTCCATAAACACATTATAAGAATAAAAATAGAGTTAAGCAAAAGTTATGGCCGATTTAAGATTTAACGACCACGCGGGCATAACGAAAACCTTAGGTCCCCATGTAGTCTTTTGCTATGCTATCTACATCACGTAATGATGTAATAATTTTTCAGGGCCTTCGTCTCATTACAAACTTTCCAGAAACATATTATATTAAGAAGTCAGAGTTACGTAGCAAAAGTTATGGCCGATTTAAAATTCCAACGGTCGGGCAGGCATAAAAACGACCCCAGGTCCCCAAGTAGTCTACCGCAATGCTGTTTACATTACCCAATGATGTAATAATTTTTCAAGGCCTTTGCCTTATCACAACCTTTCCAGAAACACATTATAATACCAAAAATGGAGTGACGCAGCAAAAGTAATGGTTGATTTAAGATTCTAACGACCGTGAGGGCGTAACGACGACCCTAGGTCTCCAAGTAATTTTTCGCTATGCTGTTCACACCACCCAATGATGTAATAATTTTGCAGGGCCTTCGTCTTATTACAAGTTTTGCAGAAACATAGTATAGTAAGAGAACGGAGTTACGTAGCGAAAGTTATGTCCGATTTAAAACTTAATGACCGCACGGCATAACGACGCCCCTAGGTCTCCAAGTAGTCTTACGTTATGCTATCTGTATCATTCAATGATGTAATAATTTTTGAGGGCCTTCGTCTCTTTGCAAGATTTTTGAAAATATATTATAATAAGAAACGGAGTTACGTAGCAAAAGTTATGATCGGTTTAAGAGTTAATTACCGCACAGGCAAAACGACGACCATTGGTCTCTATGTAGTCTTCCACCATGCTATTTAGATCACCGAATAACATAATAACCTTCTAGAGCGTTCGTCTTATTACAAGCCTTCTTAAAACAAATTATAATAAGAAAACGGAGTTTTGTAGAAAAAGTTATTGTCGATTTAAGATTTACCGACCGCGTGGGCATAAAGACGACGCTAGTTCTCTGAATAGTTTCCACTTTGCTATCTACATCACCCAATGATGTAATAATTTACTAGGGCCGTCGCCTTGTTACAAGCTTTGTAAAACATAATATAATGATAAAACAGAGTTACATAGCAAAAGTTATGTTCGATTTAAAATTTAACGACCGCGCAGGTATACCGATTCCCCTTGGTCTCCACGTAGTCTTATGCTATACTATCTGTATCATCCAATCATTTGATAATTTACCACGGTGTCATCTCATCGCAAGCTGTTCGGAAACATATTATAACAACAAAATAGAGTTACGTAGAAAAAGTTATGTCCGATTTAAGATTAAACAACCGTGTGAGCATAACGACGGCCTACGTCTCGAAATAGTCTTCTGCTATGCTATCTGCTTCATAAAATGACATAACTATTTTCCAAGGCCTTCTTCTCTTTACAAGTTTTCCATAAACATATTATAATAAAAAATAGAGTTACGTATCAAATGTTATGGCCGATTTAACATTTAACAACCGTGCAGGCATAACGACAACCTTATGTCTCCTTGTAGTCTTCCGCTATGATATCTACATCAAGCAAAGATGTAATAATTTTTCAGGGCCTTCATCTCATTACAAGCTTTCTAGAAACATATTATAATAAAAAACAGAGTTACGTATCAAATGTTATGGCCGATTTAAGATTTAACGACCGTGCGGGCATAACGAAAAGCTTAGGTCTCTATGTAGTCTTCTGTTATGCTATCTACATCACGCAATGAAGTAACAATTTTCCAGAGCCTTTTTCTTATTACAAGCTTTCCAGAAAAATATTATATTAAGAAAACGGAGTTATGTAGCAAAAGTCATGTCCGATTTAAAATTTAACAACCGTATGGGCATAATGACGCCCCTTGGTCTCCACTTAGTCTTACGTATGATATCTGTGTCATCCAATGATTTGCTAATTTGCCAAGGCCTTCGTCTCATTGTAAGCTATCCGGAAACATATTATAATAAGAAAACAGAGTTATGTAACAAAAGTTATGTCCAATTTAAGATTAAACGACTGTGCGGGCATAACGACGACCCTACGTCTCCAAGTAGTCTTCCGCTATGCTATCTACTTCACCAAATGACATAATAATTTTCAGCAGCCTTCGTCTCATTACAAGCTTTCCAGAAATGTATTATAACAAAAAACCGAGTTACGTATCAAATGTTGTGGCCGATTTAAGATTTAACAACTGCGCGAGCATAGCAACGACCCCGAGTCTCCAAGTTATCTTCCGCTATGCAGTTTACATCACCAAATGATGTAATAATTTTTCAGGGCCTTTGTTGTATCACAACCTTTACACAAACACATTATAATAACAAAAATAGAGTTACGTAGTAAAAGTTATGGTCGATTTAAGATTTTAACGACCACAACGGCATAACGAAAACCTTAGGTCTCCATATAGTCTTCCGCTATGCTATCTACATCACGTAATGAAGTAATAATATTTCAGGGCCTTCGTCTCATTGCAGGCTTTGCAGAAACATATTATATTAAGAAAACGGAGTTATGTTGCAAAATTATGGCCGATTTAAAATTCTAACTACCGGGCAGCCAAAAAAACGACCCCAGGCCTCCAAGTAGTCTACCGCAATGCTGTTTACATCACCCAATGATGTAATAATTTTTCAGAGCCTTTGTCTCATCACAACCTTTCCAGAAACACATTATAATAACAAAAACGGTGTTAATTAGCAAAAGTAATGGTCGATTTAAGATTTTAATAGTCGCGAGGACATAACGACGACCCTAGGTCTCCAAGTAATTTTCCGCTATACTATTTACATCACCCAATGATTCAATAATTTTCTAGGGCCGTCGTCTTATTACAAACTTTGCAGAAACATACTATAATAAGAAAACGGAGTTATGTAGCAAAAGTTATGTCTGATTTAAAATTTAATTATCACGCGGGCAAAACGACGCCCCAGGGTTTCCAAGTAACCTTACGCTATGCACTCAGTATCACTAAATGATTTAATAAGTTTTGAGGGACTCGGTCTCTTTGTGAGCTTTTTGAAAACATATTATAATAAGAAAATGGAGTTACGTAGCAAAAGTTATGGCCCATTTAAAAGTTAACGACCGCACAAGCAAAATGACGACCATTGGTCTCCATGTAGTCTTCCACCATGCTATTTACATCACCCAATGACGTAATAATTTTCCAGATCATTCGTCCCATTACAAGCCTTGTAGAAACAAATTATAATTAGAAAATGGAGTTTCGTAGAAAAATTTATGGCCGATTTAAGATTTACCGACCGCGCAGGCATAACGACGATCCTAGTTCTCCAAGTAGTCTTATACTATGCTATCTGTACCATCCAATGATTTGATAAATTGCCAAAGCCTTCGTCTCATCATAAGCTATCCAGAAACATATTATAACAAGAAAACAGAGTTACTTAGCAAAAGTTATGTCCGATTTTAGATTAAATGACCAGCGGGCATAACGATGACCCTACATCTCCAAGTAGTCTTCCGCCATGCCATCTACTTCACCAAATGACATAATAATTTTTCAAGGCCTTCGTCTCACCATAAGTTTTTCTAGAAACATATTATAACAAAAAACGGAGTTACGTATCAAATGCTATGGCCGATTTTAGATTTAACAACCGTGCGGGTGTAACAACGAGCCCAGGTCTCCAAGTAGTCTTCTGCTATGCTGTTTACATCACCAAATGATGTAATAATTTTTCAGGGCCTTTGTCTTATACCAACCTTTCCAGAAACACGTTATAATAGCAAAAACAGAGTTACGTAGCAAATGTTATGGTCTATTTAAGATTTTATTGACCGCGATGGCATAACAAAAACTTTAGGTCTCCATGTTATCTTCCGCTATGCTATCTACATCACGCAATGAAGTAATAATTTTCCAAGGCCTTTGCCTCACTACAACCTTTCCAGAAACATATTATATTAAGAAAACGGAGTTATGTAGCGAAAGTTATGGCTGACTTAAAATTCTAATGGCCGGGGAGGCGTAAAAACGACCCCAAGTCTCCAAGTAGTCTTCCGCTATGCTGTTTATATCACCCAGTGATGTAATAATTTTTTAGGGCCTTTGTCTTATCACAACCTTTCCAGAAACACATTATAATAACAAAAACGGAGTTATGTAGCAATAGTAATCGTCGATTTAAGATTTTAACGACCGCGAGGGCATAACGACCACCCTAGATCTCCAAGTAGTATTCTGCCATGCTGTTTACATCACCCAATGATGTAATAATTTTCGAAGGCCTTCGTCTTATTATAAGGTTTGCAGAAACATAATATACTAAGAAAACGGAGTTACGTAGCAAAATTTGCATTCGATTTAAAATTTAATGATCGCGTGGGTATAACGACGCCCCTTAGTCTTCACTTAGTCTTATGCTATGCTATCTATACCATCCAATGATTTGATAATTTGCCAAGGCCTCCGTCTCATCGCAAGTTGTCCAGAAACATGTTATAGTAAGACAACAGAGTTATGTAGCAAAAGTTATGTCTGATTTACGATTAAACGACCGTGCAGGCATAACGACTACCCTACGTCTCTAAGTAGTCTTCCGCTATGCAATCTACTTCACCAAATGACATAATAGTTTTCCAAGGCCTTCATCTCATTACAAGCTTTCCAGAAACATATTATAATAAAAAACGGAGTTACGTATCAAATGTTATGGCTGATTTAATATCTAACAACCACACGAGCATAACAACGACCCCAGGTCTCCAAGTAGTCTTCCGCTATGCTGTTTACATAACCGAATGATGTAATAATTTTTCAGGGCCTTTATCTTATCACAACCTTTCCAGAAACACATTATAATTACAAAAATTGAGTTACGTAGCAAAAGTAATGGGCGATTTAAGATTTTAACGACGGCGAGGGCATAACGACAACCCTAGGTCTCTAAGTAATTTTCCGCTATACTGTTTAAATCGCCCAATGATGTAATAATTTTCTAGGGCCTTTGTCTTGTTACAAGCTTTTTGGAAACATGGTATAATATGAAAATGGAGTTACGTAGCAAAAGTTATGTCCGATTTAAGATTTAACGACCATGCGGGCGTAATGACACCCTTTTGTCTCCATGTAGTCTTCCGCTATGCTATCTACATCACGTAATGATGTAACAATTTTCCAGGGCCTTCGCCTCATTACAAGCTTTCCAGAAACTTATTAGAATAAAAAATGGAGTTGTGTATCAAATGTTATGGCCGATTTAAGATTTAACGACTGCACGGGCATAATGAAAACCTTAGGTGTCCATGTAGTCTTCTGTAATGCTATCTACATCATGCAATGAAATAATAACTTTCCAGAGCCTTCGTCTCATTACAAGCTTTGCAAAAACATATTATATTAAGAAAACGGAGTTAGCAAAAGTTATGTCAAATTTAAAATTTAACGACCGCACGGGCATAACGACGCCCCTTGGTCTCCACGTAGTCTTACGCTATGCTACTGTGTCTTCCAATGATTTGATAATTTTCCAGGGCCTTTGCCTCATCGTAAACTGTCCGGAAATATATTACAATAAAAAAATAGAGTTACGTAGCAAAAGTTTTGTCCGATTTGAGATTAAACAATCGTGCATGCATAACGGTGACCCTACATCTCCAAGTTGTCCTCCGCTATGCTATCTACTTCACCAAATGACATAATAATTTCCCAAGACCTTCGTCTCATTACAACCTTTCCAGAAACATATTATAACAAAAAACGGAGTTACGTATCAAAAGTTATGGTTGATTTAAGATTTAACAACCTCTTGAGCATAGCAACAAGCCCAGGTCTCCAAGTAGTCTTCTGCTATGCTGTTTACATCAACAAATGATGCAATAAATTTTCAGGGCCTTTATCCTATCACAACCTTTCCAGAAACACATTATAATAACGAAAACGGAGTTACGTAGCAAAGGTTATGGTTGATTTAAGATTTTAACGACCGCGACCGCATAACGAAAACCTTAGGTCTCCATGTACTCTTCCGCTATGCTATCTTCGTCATGTAATGAAGTAATAATATTTCAGGGCCTTCATCTCACTACAAGCTTTCCAGAAACATATTATATTAAGAAAACGGAGTTACGTTGCAAAAGTTATGGATGATTTAAAATTCTAACGACCAGGCAGCCATAAAAACGACCCCAGGTCTCCAAGTAGTCTTCCGCAATGCTGTTTACATCACCCAATGATGTAATAATTTTTCTGGGCCTATGTCTTATCACAACCTTTCCAGAAACACATTATAATAACAAAAACAGTGTTGCGTAGCAAAAATAATGCTCGATTTAAGAGTTTAATGACTATGAGGGCATAACGACGATCCTAGGTCTCCAAGTAATTTTCCGCTATGCTGTTTACATCACCCAATGATGTAATAATTTTCCAGGGCTGTCGTCTTATTACAAACTTTGCAGAAACATAGTATAATAGCAAAACAAAGTTACGTGGCAAAAGTTATGTCCGATTTAAAATTTAATGACTGCACGGGCGTAACGACGCCCATGGGTCTCCAAGTAGTCTTACGCTATGCTATCTGTATCATTCAATGAGCTTTTTGAAAACATATTATAACAAGAAAATGGAGTTACGTAGAAAAAGTTATGGTAGATTTAAGAGTAAACGACCGCGCGTGCAAAAGGACGCCCATTGGTCTCTATGTAGTCTTCCACCCTGCTACTTACATCACCCAATGACGTAATAATTTTCCAGAGCGTTCACCTTATTACAAGCCTTCTAGAGAAATATTATAATTAGAAAATGGAGATTTAGAGAAAAAGTTATGGCCAATTTAAGATTTACCGACCGCGCAGGTATAACGACGACCCTAGTTCTCCAAGTAGTCTTATGCTATGCTATCTGTATCATCCAATGATTTGATAATTTGCCAGGGCCTTCGCCTCATCGCAAGCTATCCGGAAACATATTATAACAAGAAAACAGAGTTACATAGCAAAAGTTATGTCAAATTTAAGATTAAACGACCATGTGGGCATAACGACGACCTTACATCTCCAAGTAGTCATCCGCTATGCTATCTACTACACCAAATGACATAATAATTTTCCAAGGCCTTCTTCTCATTACAAGATTTTCAGAAACATATTATAACAAAAAACAGAGTTGCGTACAAAATGTTGCGGCCGATTTAAGATTAAACAACCGCACGGGCATAACAACGAGCCCAGGTTTCCAAGTAGTCTTTCGCTATGCTGTTTACATCACCGAATGATTTAATAATTTTTCAGGGTCTTTGTCTTATCACAACCTTTCTAGAACACATTATAATAACCAAAGCGGAGTTATATAGCAAAAGTAATGGTCGATTTAAGATTTTAACGACCGCGACGGCATAATGAAAACCGTAGATCTCCAAGTTGTATTCTACTATGCTGTTTACATCACGCAATGATGTAATAATTTTCTAGGGCCTTCTTCTCATTACAAGCTTTGCAGAAGCATAATATACTAAGAAAATGGAGTTACGTAGCAAAAGTTATGTCCGATTTAAAATTTAATGATCGCGCGGGCATAACGACGTCCCTGGGGTTTCCAAGTAGTCTTACGCTATGCTATCGATAGCATTTAATGATGTAACAATTTTCGAAGGCCTTTGTCTCTTTGAAAGCTTTCCGGAAATATATTATAGTGAGAAAACGGAGTTACGTAGCAAAGGTTATGGCCGATTTAAGATTTTAACGACCGCGCGGTCATAACGAAAATCATAAGTCTCCATGCAGTCTTCCGCTATGCTATCTACATCACGCAATGATGAATAATTTTTCAAAGCCTTCATCTTATTACAAGCTTTCCAGAAACATATTATACTAAGAAAATGGAGTTACGTACCAAAAGTTATGGCCGATTTAAAATCCTAACGGCCGGACAGGCATAAAAACGACTCCAGGTCTCCAAGTAGTCTTCTGCTATGCTGTTTATATCACCCATTGATGTAATAATTTTTCAGGGCCTTTGTCTTATTACAACCTTTCCAGAAACATATTATAATAACCAAAACGGAGTAACGTAGCAAAGGTAATGGTCGAATTAAGATTTTAACGACCGCGACGGCATAACAAATACCCTAGGTCTCCAAGTAGTTTTCCGCTATACTGTAGATGATGTGATAATTTTCCAAGGCCTTCGTCTTATTACGAGCTTTGAAGAAACATGATACTAAGAAAACAGAGTTACGTAGCAAAAGTTATGTCCGATTTAAAATTTAATGATCACGCGGGCATAACGACGCCCCCGGGGTCTCCAAGTAGTCTTACAGCATGCTATCTGTATCATTTAATGATGTAATAATATTCGAGGGCCTTCATCTCTTTGCAAGCTTTTCAAAAACAAATTATAAGAAGAAAACGGAGTTACCTAGCAAAAGTTATGGCCGACTTAAGAGTTAACGACCGCGCGGGTAAAACGACGACCATTAGTCTCCAAGTAGCCTTCCACCATGCTATTTACATCACCAATGACGTAATAATTTTCTGGAGCCTTCATCTTATTATAAGCCTTCTAGAAGAAAATCATAATAAAAAAATGAAGTTATGTAGAAAAACTTACGGTCGATTTAAGATTTACCGATCGCGCAGGCATAACGGTGACCCAAGTAGTTTCCCCTATGCTATCTACATCACCCAATGATGTAATAATTTTCAAGGGCCTTCATCTTGTTAAAAGCTTTGCAGAAACATAATATAATTAGAAAACGGAGTTACGTAGCAAAAGTTATGTCCGATTTAAAATTTAACGACCGCGCGGGCATAAAGATGCCCCTTGGTCTTCACGTAGTCTTATGCTACGGTATCTGTGTCATCCAATGATTTGATAATCTGCCGGGGCCTTCGTCTGATCGTAAGCTATCTGGAAACATATTATTATAAGAAACAGAGTTACGTAGCAAAAGTTATGTCCGATTTAAGATTAAACGATCGTGAGGGTATAAGGATGACCCTACGTCTCCAAGTAATCTTCCGCTATGCTATCTACATCACCAAATGATGTAATAATTTTTTAGGGCCTTTGTTGTATCACAACCTTTACACAAACACATTATAATAACAAAAATGGAGCTACTAGCAAAAGTTATAGTCGATTTAAGATTTTAACAACCGCAACGGCATAACGAAAACCTTAGGTCTCCATGTAGTTTTTCGTTATGGTTTCTACACCATGCATTGAAGTAATAATTTTCCAGAGCCTTCACCTCATTACAAGATTTCCAAAAACATATTATATAAAGAAAGCGGAGTTACGTAGCAAAAGTTATGTCCGATTTAAAATTAAATGACCGAACGGGCATAACGACGCTGTTAGGTCTCCACGCGGTCTTATGCTGTGCTATCTGTGTCATCTAATAATTTGATAATTTACCAGGGCCTTCGTCTTATCACAAGGTGTCCGGAAACATATTATAATAAGAAAACAGAGTTTCGTAGCTAAAGTTATGTCCGATTTGAGAGTAAATGATCGTGTGGGCATAACGACGACCTTACGTCTCCAAGTAGTCTTCCGCTATGCCATCTACTTCACCAAATGACATAATAATTTTCCAAGGCCTTCGTCTCATTACAAGCTTTCCAGAAACATATTATAATAAAAAACGGAGTTACGTATCAAATGTTATAGCCGATTTAAGATTTAACGACCGCGTGGGCATAACGAAAACCTTAGGTCTCCATGTAGTCTTCTGTTGTGGTATCTAGGTCACATAATAAAGCAACAATTTTCTAGAGCCTTCATCTCATTACAAGCTTTCCAAAAACATATTATATTAAGAAAACGGAGTTACGTAGCAAAAGTTATGTCCGATTTAAAATTTAACGACCGCACGGGCATGACGACGCCCCTAGGTCTCCACGTGGTCCTATGCTATGCTATCTGTGTCATCCAATGATTTGATAATTTTCCAGGGCCTTCGTCTCATCGTAAGCTATCCGGAAACATATTATAACAAGAAAACAGTGTTACGTAGCAAAGTTATGTCCAATTTAAGATTAAACGACCATGCGGGCATAACTACGTCCCTACGTCTCCAAGTAGTCTTCTGCTATGCTATCTACTTCACCAAATGACATAATAATTTTCCAAGGCCTTCGTCTCATTACAAGCCTTTCAGAAACATATTATAACAAAAAAAAGAGTTAAGTATCAAATGTTACGGCCAATTTAAGATTTAACAACCGCGCGGGCATTACAATGAGCCCAGGTCTCTAAGTAGTCTTCCGCTATGCTGTTTACATCACGGAATGATTTAATAATTTTTCAGGGCCTTTGTCTTATCACAACCTTTCTACAATAAGTTATAATAACAAAAACGGAATTACATAGCAAAAGTTATGGTTGATTTCAGACTTTAACGACCGCGACGGCATAACGAAAACCGTAGGTCTCCAAGTTGTACTCTGCTATGCTGTTTACATCATGCAATGTTGTAATAATTTTCTAGGGCCTTCTTCTTATTACAAGCTTTGCAGAAGCATAATATATACTAAGAAAATAGAGTTACATAGCAAATATTATGTCCGATTTAAAATTAAATGATCGCGCGGGCATAACTACGCCCCCGGGGTCTCCAAGTAGTCTTACGTTATGCTATCCGTAACATTCAATGATGCAAAAATTCTTGTTGGCCTTTGTCTCTTTGCAAGCTTTCTGGAAGCATATTATAATGAGAAAACGGAGTTACGTAGCAAAGGTTATGGCCGATTTAAGATTTTAACGATCACGCGGGCGTAACGAAAACCATAGGTCTCCATGTAGTCTTTCGCTATGCTATCTACATCACGCAATGAAGTAATAATTTTCCAGGGCCTTCATCTCATTACAAGCTTTCCAAAAACATATTATATTAAGAAAATGGAGTTACGTAGCAAAAGTTATGGCCGATTTAAAATTCTAACGGCCGGACCGGCATAAAAATGACCCCATGTCTCCAAGTAGTCTTTCGCCGCGCTGTTTACATCACCCAATGATGTAATAATTTTTCAAGGCCTTTGTCTTATCACAACCTTTCTAGAAACACATTATAATAAGAAAAATGGAGTTACGCAGCAAAAATAGTGGTCGATTTAAGATTTTAACGACCGTGAGGGCATAACGACGACCCTAGGTCTCCAAGCAATTTTTCGCTATGCTGTTTACATCACGTAATGATGTAATAATTTTCCAGGGCTTTCGTCTTATTACAAACTTTGAAGAAACATAATATAATAAGAAAACGAAGTTACGTTACAAAAATTATATCCGATTTAAAATTTAACGACCACGCGGGCATAACGACGCCCCTATTTATCCAAGTAGTCTTATGCTATGCTATCTGCATTATTCAATGATGTAATAATTTTCGAGGGCCTTCATCTCTTTGGAAGCTTTTTGAAAACATATTATAATAAGAAACTGGAGTTACACAGCAAAAGTTATAACCGATTTAAGAGCTAACGACCGCGCGGGCAAAATGACAACCATAGCTCTCCATGTGGTCTTCCACTATGGTGTTTACATCACCCAATAACGTAATAATTTTCCGGAGCGTTCGTCTTATTACAAGCCTTCTAGAAAAAAACTATAATAAGAAAATGGAGTTTCGTAGAAAAAGTTATGACCGATTAAAGATTTACCGACCACACAGGCATAACAACGACCCTAGTTCTCCAAGTAGTTTCCATTATGCTATCTACATCACCCAATGATGTAATAATTTTCCAAGGCCTTTGACTTGTTACACGCTTTGTAGAAACATAATATAATAAGAAAATGGAGTTGCGTAGCAAAAATTATGTTTGATTTAAAATTCAACGACCACACGGGCATAACGATGCCCTTTGGTCTCCGCGTAGTCTTATGCTATGCTATCTGTATCATCTAATGATTTGATAATTTGCCAGGGCCTTCATCTCATCGTAACCTATCTGGAAACATATTATAATAAGAAAACAGAGTTACGTAGAAATATTTATGTCCGATTTAAGACTAAACGACCGTGCAGCCATAACGACGACCCTACGTCTCCAAGTAGTCTTCTGCCATGCTATCTACTTCACCAAATGACATAATAATTTTCCAACGCCTTCGTCTCATTACAAGTTTTCCAAAAACATATTATAACAAAAACGGAGTTACGTAGCAAAAGTTATGATCGATTTAAGATTTTATTGACCGCAATGGCATAACGAAAACCGTTGGTCTCCATGTTGTCTTCCTGTATGCTATCTACATCACGCATTGAAGTAAAAATTTTCCAGGGCTTTCATCTCATTACAAACTTTTCAGAAACATATTATATTAAGAAAACAGAGTTATGTAGCGGCAGTTATGGCCGATTTAAAATTCTAATGGCCGAGCATGCATAAAAACGACCCCACGTCTCTAAGTAGCCTTCTGCTATGCTATTTACATCACCCAATGATGTAATAATTTTTCAGGGCCTTTGTCTTATCCCAACCTTTCCAGAAACACATTATAATGACAAAAACGGAGTTATGTAACAAAAGTAACGGTCGATTTAAGATTTTAACCACCGTGAGGGCATAACGACGACCCTAAATCTCCAATAGTCTTCTGCTATACTGTTTACATCACCCAGTGATGTAATACTTTTCCAGGGCCTTCGTCTTATTACAAGCTTTGTACAAACATAATATCCTAAGATAACAGAGTTATGTAGCAAACCTTATGTTCGATTTAAAATTTAATGGTCGTGCGGGCATAACGACCCCCCTGGGTCTCCAAGTAGTCTTACACTATGCTATCTATATCATTTAATGACGTAATAATATTCGAGGGCCTTCGTCTCTTTACAAGCTTTTCAAAAACAAATTATAAGAAGAAAATAGAGTTACGTAGCAAAAGTTATGGTCGATTTAAGGGTTAATGACCGTGCAGGCAAAACGATGACCATAGGCCTCCAAGTAGTCTTCCACCATGCTATTCACATCACCCAATGACGTAATAATTTTCCAGAGCTTTCCTCTTATTACAAGCCTTCTAGAAACAAATTATAATAAGAAAATGGAGCTACGTAGAAAAACTTATAGCCGATTTAAGATTTACCGACCCCGCGGGCATAACGACAACCCTAGTTCTCCAAGTAGTTTCCACCATGCTATCTGCATCACCCAATGATGTAATAATTTTCCAGGGCCTTCGTCCCGTTAAAAGCTTTGCAGAAAATGGAGTTACGTAGCAAAAGTTATGTCTGAATTTAAATTTAACGACCGCGTAGGCAAAACGACGCCCCTTGGTCTCTACATACCCTCATGTAATACTATCTGTACTATCCAATGAATTGATAATTTTCCAAGACCTTCGTTTCATCGCAAGTTGTCCGCAAACATGTTATAATAAGAAAACAGAGTTACGTAACACAAGTTATATCCGATTTAAGATTAAACGACCATGCGGGCATAACGACGACCCTATGTCTCCAAGTAGTCTACCGTTATGCTGTTTACATCATGCAATGATGTAAAATTTTTCCAGAGCCTTCTTCTTATTACAAGGTTTGCAAAAACATAATATTCTAAGAAAATGGAGTTATGTAGCAAAAGTTATGTCCGATTTAAAATTTAATGATCGTGGAAACATAACGCTGCCCCTGGGGTCTCCAAGTAGTCTTACACTATGCTATCTCTATCATTCAATGATGTAACAATTTTTGAGGGCCTTCGTCTCTATGCAAGCTTTTCCAAAACATATTATAATGAGAAAATGGAGTAATGTAGCAAAGGTGATGGCCTATTTAATATTTAATGACCGCGCGGGCATAATAACGACCCCAGGTCTCTAAGTAGTCTTCTGCTATGCTGTTTACATCACCAAATGATGTAATAACTTTTCAGGGCCTTTGTCTTATCAAAAACTTTCTGGAAACACATTATAATTACAAAAACAGAGGTACGAAGCGAAAGTAATGGTTGATTTAAGAGTTTAATGACCGCGAGGGCATAACGACGACCCTAGGTCTCCAAGTAATTTTCCGCTGTGCTATTTACATCATCCAATGGTGTAATAATTTTCCAGGGAATTCGTCTTATTACAAGCTTTGCAGAAACGCAGTATAATAAGAAAATGAAGTAACGTAGAAAAAAATTATGTCCAATTTAAAAATTAATGACCGCACGTGCATAACGACGCCCCTAGGTCTCCAAGTAGTCTTATGATATGCTATCTGTATCATTCAATGATGTAATAATTTTCTAGGGCCTTCATCTCTTTGCAAGCTTTTTGAAAATATATTATAATAAGAAAACGGATAGCGAAAGTTATGGCCGATTTAAGAGCTAACGACCGCGCGGGCAAAACGACGACCATAGGTCTCCGTGTAGTCTTCTACTATGCTATTTACATCACCCAGTGACATAATAATTATCCAGAGTGTTCATCTTATTACAAGCCTTCTGGAAACAAACTATAATAAGAAAACGGAGTTTCGTAGAAAAAGTTATGGCCGATTTAAGAGCTAACGATCGCGCGGGGAAAACGACGACCATAGGTCTCCATGTAGTTTCCACTATACTATCTACATCACCCAATGATGTAATAATTTTTTAGGGCCTTCGTCTTGTTACAAGTTTTGCAGAAACATTATATAATAAGAAAATGGAGTTACGTAGCAAAAGTTATGTCTAATTTAAAATTCAATGACCGCATGGGCATAACGACGCCCCTTGGTCTCTGCATAGTCTTATGCTATGCTCTCTGTATAATCCGATGATTTGATAATTTCCCAGGGCCTTCGTCTCATCGCAAGCTATCCGGAAAAATATTATAATAAGAAAACAGAGTTACGTGGAAAAAGTTATGTCTGATTTAAGAATAAATGACTGTGCAGGCATAATGATGACCCTACGTCTCCAAGTAGTCTTCCGCCATGCTATCTACTTCACCAAATGACATAATAATTTTCCAAGGCCTTCGTCTCATTACAAGTTTTCTAGAAACATATGATAACAAAAACAGAGTTACGTAGCAAAAGTTATAGTCGATTTAAGATTTTGTTGACCGCGGTGGCATAACGAAAACCTTAGGTCTCCATGTTGTCTTCCGCTATGCAATCTACATCACGCAATGAAATAATACTTTTTCAGGGCCTTCATCTCATTACAGCCTTTTTGGAAACATATTATATTAAGAAAACCGAGTTACGTAGCGATAGTTATGGCCGATTTAAAATTCTAATGGCCGGGCAAGCATAAAAACGACCCTAGCTCTCAAGTAGTCTTCCGCTATGCTGTTTACATCACCCAATGATGTAATAATTTTTCAGGGCCTTAGTTGATCACAACCTTTCCAGAAACACATGATAATAACAAAAATGGAGTTACGTAGCAAAAGTAATGGTTGATTTAAGATTTTAACGACCGTGAGGCATAACGATGACCCTAGATCTCCATGTAGTATTTTGTGATGTTGTTTACATCACCCAATGATGTAATAATTCTTCAGGGCCTTCGTCTTATTACAAGATTTGCAGAAACATAATATACTAAGAAAATGGAGTTACGTAGCAGAAGTTATGTCCAATTTAAAATTTAATAACCGTGCGGGCATAACGACACCCCTGGGTCTCCATGTAGTCTTACACCATGCTATCTGTATCATTTAATGATGTAATAATGTTTGAGGGCCTTCGCCTCTTTGCAAGCTTTTCAAAAACAAATTATAAGAAGGAAACAGAGTTACATAGCAAAAGTTATGGCCGATTTAAGAGTTAATGACCGTGCAGGCAAAACGATGACCATAGGTCTCCAAGTAGTCTTGTACCATGCGATTTACATCACTCAATGACGTAATAATTTTTGAGAGCCTTCGCCTTATTACAAGCCTTCTAGAAACAAATGATAATAAGAAAACGGAGCTACATAGAAAAACTTATGGCCGATCCAAGATTTACCAACCGCGGAGGCATAACGGCAACCCTAGTTCTCCAAGTAGTTTCCACTATGCTATCTACCTCAACCAATGATGTAATAATTTTCCAGGGCCTTCATCCTGTTAAAAGTTTTGTAGAAACATAATATAATGAGAAAACGGAGTTACGTAGCAAAAGTTATGTCCGATTTAAAATTTAACGACCGCGCGGGCATAACGACGTGCCTTGGTCTCCACGTAGTCTTATGCTATACTATCTGTACCATCCAATGATTTGATAATTTGCCAAGACCTTTGTTTCATCGGAAGTTGTCAGCAAACATGTTATTAATAAGAAAATAGAGTTACATAGCACAAGTTATGTCCGATTTAAGATTAAACGACCATACGGGCATAACAACGACCCTACGTCTCCAAGTAGTCGTCCGCTATGCTATTTGCTTCACCAAATGACATAATAATTTTCCAAGGCCTTCGTCTCATTACAAGCTTTCTAGAAACATGTTATAATAAAAAACGGAGTTACGTATCAAATGTTATGGCCGATTTAAGATTTAACAACCGCGTGGGTATAACAACGAGCCCAGGTCTCCAAGTAGTCTTCTGCTATGCTGTTTACATCACCAAATGATTTAATAACTTTTCAGGGCCTTTATCCTACCACAAGCTTTCCAGAACACATCATAAAAAAAATGGAGTTACATAGCAATAGATATGTACGATTTAAGATTTTAATAACTGCGACGGCATAACGAAAACGTTAGGTCTCCATGTAGTCTTCCGCTATGCTATCTACATCACGCAATGAAGTAATAATTTTCTAGGGCCTTCATCTCATTACAAGCTTTCCAAAAACATATTATATTAAGAAAACGAAGTTACGTAGCAATAGTTATGGCCGATTTAAAATTCTAATGGTCGGACAGGCACAAAAACTACCCCAGGTCTCTAAGTAGTCTTCCGCTATCCTGTTTGCATCACCCAACGATGTTATAATTATTTAGGGCCTTTGTCTTATCATAACCTTTCCAAAAACACATTATAATAACAAAAACGGAGTTATGTAGCAAAAGTAATAGCTGATACAAGACGACCCTAGGTCTCCAAATAGTCTTCCGCTATGCTGTTTACATCACGAAATGATGTAATAATTTTCCAGTGCCTTCTTCTTATTACAAGCTTTACAGAAACATAATATACTAAGAAAACAAAGTTACGCGGTAAAAGTTATGTCCGATTTAAAATTTAATGATCGCGTGGGCATACTGACGCCCCCAGGTCTCCAAGTAGTCTTACGCTATGCTAGCTGTACCATTCAATGATGTAACAATTTTCGAGGGCCTTCCTCTCTTTGTAAACTTTCTGGAAACCTATTATAATGAGAAAATGTAGTTCCATAGCAAAGGTTATGGCCGATTTAAGATTTTAATGACCATGCGGGCATAACGAGAACCTTAGCTCTCCATGTAGTCTTCCGCTATGCTATCTACATCACGCAATGAAGTAATAATTTTCTAAGGCCTTCCTCCCATTACAAAATTTCCAAAAACATATTATATTAAGAAAACAGAGTTATAGCCGATTTAAAATTCTAACAACTGGACAGGCATAAAAACGACCCTAGGTCTCCAACTACTCTTTCGCTGTGCAGTCTACATCACCCAATGATGTAATAATTTTTCAAGGCCTTTGTCTTATCACAACCTTTCCAGAAACACATTATAATAACAAAAACGGAGTTACGTAGCAAAAGTAGTGGTCGATTTAAGATTTTAACGACCGCGAGGGCATAACGACGACCCTAGGTCTCCAAGTAGTCTACTGCTATGCTGTTTACATCACGCAATGATGTAAAATTTTTCCAGGGCTTTCTTCTTATTACAAGCTTTGTAGAAACATAATATTCTAAGAAAATGGAGTTACGTAGCAAAAGCTATGTCCGATTAAAACTTTAATGATCACACGGACATAACGATGCTCCCGGGGTCTCCAAGTAGTCTTACGCTATGCTATCTGTATTGTTCAATGATGTAATAATTTTTGAGGGCGTTTGTCTCTTTGCAAGCTTTCCGAAAACATATTATAATGAAAAAACGGAGTTATGTTGCAAAGGTTATGGCCGATTTAATATTTAATGACCGTGCGAGCATAACGACGCACCTGGGTCTCCAATTAGGCTTACGCTATGCTGTCTATATCATTCAATGATGTAATAATTTTCGAGAGTCTTAATCCCTTTGCAAGCTTTTTGGAAACATATTATAATAAGAAAACAGAGTTACGTAGCAAAAGATTTGGCCGATTTAAGAGTTAACGACTGTGCGGGCAAAATGACGACCATTGGTCTCCAATTAGTCTTCCACCATGTTGTTTACATCACCCAATGAAGTAATAATTTTCCAGAGCCTTTGCCTTATGACAAGCCTTCTAGAAATAAATTATAATAAGGAAACGGAGTTACATAGAAAAACGTATGGCCGATTTAAGATTTACCGACCGCACAGCCATAACGACGACCCTAGTTCTCCATGTAGTTTCTACAATGCTATCTACATCACCCAATGACGTAATAATTTTCTACGGCCTTCATCTTGTTAAAAGCATTAAAGAAACATAATATAATAAGAAAACGGAGTTACGTAACAAAAGTTATGTCCGACTTAAAATTTAACGACCGCGCGGGCATAACGACGCCCCTTGGCCTCCACATAGTCTTATGCTATGCTATTAGTTTCATCCAATGATTTTATAATTTGCCAGGGCCTTCGTCTTATCGCAAGCTATTCAGAAACACATTATAATAAGAAAACAGAGTTACGTAGCAAAAGTTATGTCTGATTTAAGATTAAACGACCGTGCGGGCATAACGACGGCCCAACATATCCAAGTAGTCTTCCGCTATGCTATCTACTTCACCAAATGACATAATAATTTTCCAAGGCCTTCGTCTCATTACAAGCTTTCTAGAAACATATTTTAATAAGAAACTGAGTTACGTATCAAATGTTATGGCCGATTTAATATTTAACAACTGCCCGAGCATAACAACGACCCCAGGTCTCCAAGTAGTCTTCCGCTATGCTGTTTACATCACCAAATGATGTAATAATTTTTCAGGGCCTTTGTCTTATCAAAACCTTTCCAGAAACACATTATAATTACAAAAACGGAGGTACATAGCAAAAGTAATGGTTGATTTAAGAGTTTAATGACCGCGAGGGCATAACGACGACCCTAGGTCTCCAAGTTGTCTTCCGCTACGCTGTTTACATCACCTAATGTTGTAATGATTTTCCAAGGCCTTCGTCTTATTACAAGCTTTCTAGAAACATAAAATATTAAGAAAATGGAGTTACATAATAAAAGTTATGTCTGATTTAAAATTTAATGATCGTGCGGGCATAACGACACCCCTGGAGTCTCCAAGTAGTCGTACGCTAAGCTAGTTGTATCATTGAATGATGTAATAATTTTCGGGGCCCTTCGTCTCATTGCAAGCTTTTCAAAATATATTATAATAAGAAAACGGAGTTACGTAGCAAAAGTTGTAACTGATCTAAGAGCTAACGATCGCGTAGGCAAAACGACGACCATAGGTCTCCAAGTAGTCTTCCACCATGCTATTTACATCACCCAATGACCTAATAATTTTCCAGAGCCTTCCTCTTGTTACAAGCCTTCTAGAAACAAACTATAATAAGAAAACGGAGTTTCGTAGAAAAAGTATTTTGACCGACTAAAGATTTACCGACCACGCAGTTATAACGATGACCCTAGTTCTCCAAGTAGTTTCCACTATGCTATCTATATCACCCCTTGATGTAATAATTTTGCAGGGCCTTCGTCTTGCGACAAGCTTTACAGAACATAATATAATAAGAAAATGGAGTTACATTGCAAAAGTTATATCTGATTTAAAATTTAACGACTGCGCCGGCATAACGGCACCCCTTGGTCTCCACGTAGTCTTATGCTATGCTATCTGTATAATCTAATGGTTTGATAATTTGCCAGGGCCTTCATCTCATCGCAAGCTATCCGGAAACATATTATAATAAGAAAACAGAGTTCCGTAGAAAAAGTTATCTTTGATTTAAGAAAAATGACCGTGTAGGCATAACGACGACCCTACGTCTCCAAGTAGTCTTCCGCCATGCTATCTACTTCACCAAATGAAATAATAATTTTCCAACGCCTTCGTCTCATTACAAGTTTTCCAGAAACATATTATAACAAAAACGGAGTTACGTAGCAAAAGTTATGGTCGATTTAAGAATTTCCTAACCGCGACAGCATAACAAAAACTTAGATCTCCATGTTGTCTTCCGCTATGCTATCTACATCATGCAATGAAGTAATACTCTTTTAGGGCCTTCGTCTCATTACAACCTTTCCAGAAACATATTATATTAAGAAAACGGAGTTACGTAGCGATAGTTATGGCCGATTTAAAATTCTAATGGCCGGGCAGGCATAAAAATGACCCCAGGTCTCAAGTAGTCTTCCGCTATGCTATTTACATAACCCAATGATGTAATAATTTTTCAGGGCCTTTGTCTTATAACAACCTTTCCAGAAAATCATGATAATGGTTGATTTAAGATTTTAACGACCGCGAGGGCATAACGATGACCCTAGATCTCCAAGTAGTATTCTGCGATACTGTTTACATCACCCAATGATATAATAATTTTCCAGGGCTTCATCTTATTACAAGCTTTGCAGAAACATAATATACTAAGAAAAATGGAGTTACGTAGCAGAAGTTATGTTCGATTTAAAATTTAATGATCGCGCGGGCATAACGACGCCCCTGGGTTTCCACGTAGTCTTACACCATGCTATATGTATCACTAAATGATGTAATAATTTTTGAGAGCCTTAGTCTCTTTGCAAGCCTTTCAAAAATATATTATAATAAGAAAACGGAGTTATGTAGCGAAAGTTATGGCCGATTTAAGTGTTAACGGCCGTGCGGGAAAAAACGATGACCATAGGTCTCCAAGTAGTCTTCCACCATGCTATTTACACCACCCAATGACCTAATAATTTTCTAGAGCCTTTATCTTACTACAAGCCTTCTAGAAAAAAATTATAATAAGAAAACTAAGTTTCGTAGAAAAAGTTACGGCCGATTTACCATTTATCGACCGCGCGGGCAAAACAACGGCCCTTGGTCTCCATGTAGTCTTATGCTATGCCATCTATATCATCCAATGATTTGATAATTTGCCAGGGCGTGCGTCTCATCGCAAGCAGTCCAGAAACATATTATAACAGCAAAACAGACTATGTAGCAAAAGTTATGTCCGATTTAAGAGTAAACGACCGTGCGGGCACAATGACGACCCTACGTCTCGTAATCGTCATCCGCTACGCTATCTACTTCACCAAATGACATGATAATTTTCTTAGGCCTTCATCGGATTACAAGCTTTCCAAAGCCTTCGTCTCATTATAAGCTTTCCAGAAACATATTATATCAAGAAAACGGAGTTATGTAGCAAAAGTTATGTCCGATTTAAAATTTGAAGACGGCACGGGCATAACGACGCCCCTCGGTCTCCATGTAGTCTTATGCTATGCTATATGTATCATCCAATGATTTGATAATTTGTTGGGTTCGTCTCAACTCAAGCTGCCCAGAAACATATTATGATAAGAAAACAGAGTTGCGTAGTAAAAGTTATGTCCGATTTAAGATTAAACGACCATGCGGGCATAACGACGACCCCACGTCTCCAAGTAGTCTTCCGCTATGCTATCTACTTCTCCAATTGACATAATAATTTTCCAAGGCCTTCGTCTCATTATAAGCTTTCCAGAAATATATTATAACAAGAAAAAGAGTTACGTATAAAATGTTATGGCTGATTTAAGATTTAACAACCACGCAGGCATAACAACGAACCCAGGTCTCCAAGTAGTCTTCCACTATGCTGTTTACATCACCAAATGATTTAATAATTTTTCAGGGCCTTTGGCTTATCACAACCTTTCCAGAAAGACATTATAATAACAAAAATGGAGTTACGTAACAAAAGTTATGGTCGATTTAAGATTTTAATGACCGCGACGGCATAACGAAAACCTTAGGTCTCCATGTAATCTACTGCTATACTATCTACATCACGTAATGAAGTAATAATATTTCAGGGTCTTCGTCTCATTACAAGCTTTCCAGAAATATATTATAATAAGAAAACGGAGTTACGTAACAAAAGTTGTGGCCGATTTAAAATTCTAATGGCCAGGCAGGCATAAAAATGACCCCAGGTCCCCTAGTAGTCCTCTGCGATGCTGTTTTCATCACCCAATAATGTAATAATTTTTCAGGGCCTTTGTCTTATCACAACCTTTCCAGAAACACATTATAACAACAAAAACGGAGTTACGTAGCAAAAGTAATGGTTGATTCAAGATTTTAACGACCGTGAGCGTATAACGATGACCCTAGGTCACCAAGTACTCTTCTGTTATGCTGTTTACATCACGCAGTGATGTAATAATTTTCCAAGGCCTTCGTCATGTTACAAGCTTTGCAGAAACATAATATACCAAGAAAATGGATTTAAGTTCCAAAAGTTATGTCCGATTTAAAATTTAATGATCGCGTGAGCATAACGACTCCCCCGAGGTCTCCAAGTATTTTACGCAATGCTATCTATATCATTCCTTGATGTAACAATTTTCGAGGGCCTTCATCTCTGCAAGCTTTCCGGAAACATCTTATAACGAGAAAACGGAGTTACGTAGCGAAGGTTATGGCCGATTTAATATTTAATGCCACGCAGGCGTAACGACACCCCTGGGTCTCTGTGTAGGCTTACGCTATGCTATCTGTATCATTCAATGATGTAATAATTTTCATGGGCCTTTGCCTCTGCAAGCTTTCCGGAAACATAATATAATGAGAAAATGGAGTTACGTAGCAAAAGTTATGTCCAATTTAAAATTTAACGACCGCGCGGGCATAACGACGCCCCTTGATCTGCAAGTAGTCTTATGCTATGCTATCTGTACCAATCAATGATTTGATAATTTTCCAGGGCCTTCGTCCCATCGCAAGCTGTCCAGAAACATATTATAATAAGGAAACAGAGTTACGTAGCAAAAGTTATATCCGATTCAAGATTGAACGACCGTGAGGGCATAAAGACGACCCTACATATCCAAGTAGTCTTTCGCTATGCTACCTGCTTCACCAAATGACATAATCATTTTTGAAGACCTTCATCTCATTACAAGCTTTCCAGAAACATATTATAATAAAAAACGGAGTTACGTATCAAATTTTATGGCCGATTTGATATTTATCAACCGCGCGGGCATAACAACGACCCCAAATCTCCAAGTAGTCTTCCACTATGCTGTTTACATCACCAAATGATGTAATAAATTCTCAAGGCCTTTGTCTTATCACAACCTTTCCAGAAACACATTGTAATAACAAAAACGGAGTTACGTAGCAAAAGTAATGGTTGATTTAAGATTTTAACGACCGCACGGGCATTACGACGACCCTAGGTCTTCAAGTAGTTTTTGCTATGCTGTTTACATCACCCAATGATGTAATAATTTTCTATGGCCTTCGTCTTATTACAAGCTTTGCAGAAAAATAGTATAATAAAAAAACAGAGTTACGTAGCATAACTTATGTCCGATTTAAAATTTAACGACCACACGGGCATAACGATGCCCCTGGGTCTCCAAGTAGTCTTATGCTATGCTATCTGTATTATTCAATGATTTAATAATTTTCGAGCACCTTTGCCTCTTTACAATCTTTTTGAGAACATATTATAATAGGAAAACAGAGTTACGTAGAAAAAGTTATGGCCGATTTAAGTGTTAACGACCGCGCGGGCAAAACGACGACCATAGGTCTCCAAGTAGTCTTCCACCATGCTATTTACATCACCCAATGACGTAATAATTTTACAGAGCATTCGTCTTATTACAAGCCTTCTAGAAACAAATTATAATAAGAAAATGGAGTTTCGTAGAAAAAGTTGTGATCGATTTAAGATTTACTGACTATGCGGCCATATCGACGACCCTAGTTCTCCGAGTAGTTTCCACTATGCTATCTACATCACCAAATGATGTAATAATTTTCCAAGGCCTTTCTCTTGTTACAAGCTTTGTAGAAACATAATATAATAAGAAAACGGCATTACGTAGCAAAAGTTATGTTCGACTTGAAATTTAACGACCACGCTGGCATAACGACGCCCCTTGGTCTCCACGTAGTCTTACGCTATCCTATCTATATCATCTAATGAATTGATAATTTGCCAGGGCCTTCGTCTCATCACAAGCTATCCGAAAACATATTATAACAAAAAAACGGAGTTACGTAGCCAAAGTTATGTCCAATTTAAGATTAAACGACTGCGCGGGCAAAATGACGATCTACGTCTCCAAGTAGTCTTCCGCTATGCTAGCTACTTGACGTAATGATGTAATAATTTTCCAGGGCCTTCTTCTCATTACAAGCTTTCCAAAAAAATATTATAATAAAAAACGGAGTTACGTATCAAATGTTATGGCCGATTTAAGACTTAACGACCGTGCGGGCAAAACTAAAATCGTAGGTCACATGTAGTCTTCCGTTATGCTATCTACATCACGCAATCAAGTAATAATTTGCCAGGGTCTTTGTCTTATTACAAGCTTTCCAGAAAACGTATTATATTAAGTTATGTAGCAAAAGTGATGTCCGATTTAAAATTTAACGACCGCGCAGGCATAACGACGCCTCTTGGTCTCCACGTAGTCTTATGCTATACTATCTGTATCATCCAATGATTTCATAATTTGCAGGGTCTTGATCTCATCGCAAGCTGCCCAGAAACATATTATAATAAGAAAACAGAGTTACGTAGCAAAAGTTATGTCTGATTTATGATTAAACAACCGTGCAGGCTTAACGAGGACCCTACATCTGCAAGTAGTCTTCCGTTATGCTATCTACTTCCCCAAATGACAAAATAATTTTCCAAGACTTTCATCTCATTACAAGCTTTCCAGAAACATATCATAACAAAAAACGGAATTACATATCAAATGTTATGGCCGATTTAAGATTTAACAACCGCGTGGGTATAACGACGACTGCAGGTCTTCAAGTACTCTTCCACTACGCTGTTTACATCACAAAGTGATGTAATAATTTTTAAGGGCCTTTGCCGTATCACAACCTTTCCAGAAACACATTATAATATCAAAAACGGAGTTACTTAGCAAAATTTATGGCCGATTTAAGAGTTAACGACCGCGCGGGCAAAACAACGACCATTGGTCTCCATGTAGTCTTCCACCATGCTGTTTACATCACCCAATGACGTAATAATTCTCCAGAGCATTTGTCTTATTATAAGCCTTCTAGAAAAAAATTATAATTAGAAAATAGAGTTTCGTAGAAAAAGTTATGGCCGATTTAAGATTTACCGATCGCGCAGGGGTAACGACGGCCTTAGTTCTCCAAGTAGTCTTATGCTATGCTATCTATAACATCCAATGATATGATAATTTTCCAGGGCCTTCGTCTCATCACAAGCTATTCGAAAACATATTATAACAAGAATACAGAGTTACGTAGCAAAAGTTATGTTCGATTTAAGATTAAACGACCATGCGGGCATAACGACGACCCCACGTCTCCAAGTAGTCTTCCGCTATCCTATCTACTTCTCCAATTGACATAATAATTTTCCAAGGCCTTCATCTCATTATAAGCTTTCCAGAAAGATATTATAACAAAAAACAAATTTACGTATCAAATGTTATGGCCAATTTAAGATTTAACAACCGCGTGGGCATAACAACGAACCCAGGTCTCCAAGTAGTCTTCCGCTATGCTGTTCACATCACCAAATGATTTAATAATTTTTCAGGGCCTTTGTCTTATCACAACCGTTCCAGAAAGACATTATAATAACAAAAACGGAGTTACGTAACAAAAGTTATGGTCGATTTAAGATTTTAATGACCGCGACGGCATAACGAAAACCTTAGGGCTCCATGTAGTCTACCGCTATGCTATCTACATCATGTAATGAAGTAATAATATTTCAGGGTCTTCGTCTCATTACAAGCTTTCCAGAAATATATTATAATAAGAAAACGGAGTTTCGTAGCAAAAGTTGTGGCCGATTTAAAATTCTAATGGCCGGGCAGGCATAAAAACGACCCCAAGTCCCCTAGTAGTCCTCCGCGATGCTGTTTTCATCACCCAATGATGTAATAATTTTTTAGGGCCTTTATCTTATCACAACCTTTCCAGAAGCACATTATAACAACATAAACGAAGTAACGTAGCAAAACTAATGGTTGATTTAAGATTTTAATGACCGTGAGGCCATAACGATGACCCTAGGTCACCAAGTACTCTTCCATTATGCTGTTTACATCACGCAATGATGTAATAATTTTCTAGGGCCTTCGTCATGTTACAAGCTTTGTAGAAACATAATATACCAAGAAAATGGATTTACGTAGCAAAAGTTATATCTGATTTGAAATTTAATGATCGCGCGAGCATAACGACTCCCCCGAGGTCTCCAAGTAGTTTACGCAATGCTATCTGTATCATTCCTCGATGTAACAATTTTCGAGGGCCTTCATCTCTGCAAGCTTTCCGGAAACATCTTATAACGAGAAAATGGAGTTACGTAGCGAAGGTTATGGTCGATGTAATATTTAATACCACGCAGGCGTAACGACGCCCCTGGGTCTCCATGTAGGCTTACGCTATGCTATCTGTATCATTCAATGATGTAATAATTTTCGAGGGCCTTTGCTTCTGCAACCTTTGCAGAAACATAATATAATGAGAAAACGGAGTTACGTAGCAAAAGTTATGTCCGATTTAAAATTTACGGGCATAACGACGCCCCTTGATCTGCAGGTAGTCTTATGCTATACTATCGGTGCCAATCAATGATTTGACAATTTGCCAGGGCCTTCGTCCCATCGCAAGCTGTCCAAAAACATGTTATAATAAGGAAACAAAGTTACGTAGCGAAAGCTATATCTGATTCAAGATTGAACGACCGTGGGGGCATAAAGACGACCTTACATATCTAAGTAGTCTTTCGCTATGCTATCTACTTCACCAAATGACATAATCATTTTCCAAGACCTTCGTCTCATTACAAGCTTTCTAGAAACATATTTTAATAAAAAAGGGAGTTACGTATCAAATTTTATGGCCGATTTGATATTTAACAACCGCGCGGGTATAACAACAACCCCAGGTCTCCAAGTAGTCTTCTGCTATGCTGTTTACATCATCAAATGATGTAATAATTTCTCAAGGCCTTTGTCTTATCACAACCTTTTTAGAAACCCATTGCAATAACAAAAACGGAGTTACGTAGCAAAAGTAATGGTTGATTTAAGATTTTAACGACCGCGAGGGCATAACGACGACCCTGGGTCGCCACGTGGTCTCAGGTTATGCTATCTTTATCATCTAATGATTTGATAATTTTCTAGGGCCTTTGTCTCATCACAAGCTATCCGAAAACATATTATAATAAGAAAACAAAGTTACGTAGCAAAAGTTAAGTCCGATTTAAAATTAAATGACCGTGCAGGTATAACGAGGACCCCACGTCTCCAAGTAGTCTTCCGCTATGCTATCTACTTCACCAAATGACATAATAATTTTCCAAAGGCCTTCGTCTCATTGCATGCCTTCCAGAAACATATTATAATAAAAACAGCGTTACGTATCAAATGTTATGGCCGATTTGATATTTAACAACCGCGCGGGCATAACAACGACCCCGGATCTCCAAGTAGTCTTCCACTATGCTGTTTATATCACCAAATTATTTCTCAAGGCCTTTGTCTTATCACAACCTTTCCGGAAACACATTTTAATAACAAAAATGGAGTTACGTAGCAAAAGTAATGATCGATTTAAGATTTTAACAACCGCGCGGGCATAACGACGACCCTAGGTCTTCAAGTAGTTTTCGCTATGCTGTTTACATCACCCAATGATGAAATAATTTTCTATGGCCTTCGTCTTATTACAAGCTTTTTCAGAAAAATAGTATAACAAGAAAACAGAGTTACGTGGCATAACTTATGTCCGATTTAAAATTTAATGACCATGCGGGCATAACGATGCCCCTGGGTCTCCAAGTAGTCTTATGCTATGCTATCTGTATCATTCAATGATTTAATAATTTTCGAGTGCCTTTGTCTCTTTGCAATCCTTTTGAGAACATATTATAATAGGAAAACGGAGTTACGTAGAAAAAGTTATGGCCGATTTAAGAGTTAACGACTGCG
>QLOD02003307.1:0-10139 GCA_003260245.2 Sideroxylon spinosum | reverse complement strand
ACTCGTTTTCAACGTACCAAACTTTCCGCCCTAGTAGACCCTTCCTTCTTCTAGTAGCAGGACTTGATAATAAATATCTATATTTTTTGATTTTTTCCCCCCCTAATTCATGGATCTTGAGGTCATCCAAACGAGAGCATGATGAGGGAAAGCTAATTGCGCTCCGGTTCTGTTTGGATAATAGGATTCGACAATTGGATATGCGAGAGAATCAATGATTTGTACTTGATGTGGGTCTGGGACAATAATCTAATTATCTGAAGACACAAAATTTCAATTCTAAAAACCTGTATGGAAGAGTAAACAAAATAATATAACCCTATTATCATGTGTGTAACAAAATAATATAATCATATTATTACGTGTGTTTAAAGTTATATAATTTATAAAGTTAGTATTTTATACTTTATGCAATGAATAAAAAATTCAAATTTTACAATCCTGTAATTTATGTTTATAAGAATTTGAAAAATTATATATATATATATATATTTTCCCTTCACATCAAACAGTGCCTTTATATGATTGGTTTGGGGAGGAGAGAAAAGAATATATATATAATATTTAACACATTTTCTCTTTACCTTTTCTTTGTTTTCCCTTTCTCATTCGTTGCCATTGCTCTTATCTGAGTTTCAAATAAAGCTACATGTGAAAGTGTTTGGGGAGCTTAATTGTTGCCAAGGTGCAAAGCTTAGCTTACGGCACGAGCTTGATCTTAGTTGGCAAAGAATATTTCATTTACAACCTCGCTCATGACCCAGATTCGATCTCGAAAATCCTTTCCCTTTTACCGTTTTAAGTAAAAGTACATAATGCTTGTTGTAATTAAAAAAAAAAAAAAAAGGTGCAAAGTGTAAATTGAGAAAGAGAAAAAGATGAATTACCACAACTACACTGCGATTTGGGCATGCGATCCGGCAGGTAACCTTTCTTTCTTAATTTTCCATTTTTCTGTCACCCTTGTCTAATTCCTCGTATTTGATTTTTACCTTTTTATTTTCCCTTTCTTTGGATTTTCTTCAAGCTTAATTAATTGGGTTTGTGTTCTCATCTTTGTCCTATAGACAAAAAGTTCTAGTTTTTTTTTCCCCTAACACAATAACAGCCTATAGTAGGAGATGAATAGAATTAGTAATTGGGTTTTCAAGTATTTCAGAAGGGTGGAGATAATTTGGTTTTAAAAAAAAAAAAAGGTGGGGATATTGTACTTTTCTACTAGTTTTTTCCACTCCATAATAGTTTTAATAGAAAAAAGTAATATGAAATGGGAAAAATTAATAAAGAATAATGTGAAGTAGGAGAAGTTAATGAAGTAATTCATTTATCATTTTTGATTTGGGAAATTAAATGATGGAATTTGCATATTGCTTAATTGTTTGCTTCCTTAACTCAAATGATATATACTGATCAAAACCTTTTAGGAAACAGATGTTTTTAGTTTATTGTAATTTTTTTATTGATTTTAAAAACGCGGTATCGATAGTGTAAAGATAACGGAGAATAAAAAGTACAATAAAATTGTAATAGGAAAAAACTAAGGGTGCAACAAGAACGAAAGGGTTTAAAAACGTATTATGTAACGGTAACAATTAATTTTTTAAAACTAAAATAAAGTATAGTAATAATTCTTTGTCCAACATTGTTTGTTGGGTTGCCCTTCATTTTTATTAAGGATATAAATTGTTTGTTGGGTTGCCCTTCATTTTTATTAAGGATATAAATGAGTATAGAGTATTGCCCAATTAATGATTATCATTATTAAATCCGTTTATTTTTTTTAATTATTATTACTGTCCAAAACCTGTTTATTTTTTTAAATAGAATCCCAAACTCATCAAATCCGGTCCAAACCCACAAAATCCAATTAAGTACAATTGGTTAGACTATATGAAATCCAATTTGACAGACTTGTTAAACACCAGATTTAAAATAAAAAAAATAGGAATATTACATTGCAAAATTTATATAAACACTAAAAAAAAATATTTATTTATAACAACTATCGACAAGCAACATTATACTAAGAAATTCATTATATAAGTATGACTTCTACAACTTTAAATTTTTGTAAACTAATAAGGTAATCTAATATAAGTATCTCAAACAAGTTAAAAACACACACAAATATATATATATATAAAATAAAATATAACAGTTGATGTGACGGTTGTATGCGTGACAGCAAAAGGAAAAAGAAAGGGAGGGGGCTAAGGGGGAGAGAGAGAGGGGGTGGGTGATGCGGAAAACTTAGAGTAGGGGTTATGCACGAGTAACTGTGTAATGGGGGAGACTTGGGGGAATTGTGCATAGCACAGGTGTTAACTAGTATATATATAACAAAAAAATTGTTTGTATCAGATTTAAATTTACTTAAAATTTAAACAAGTAAAATACGCTTTAAAACTCATTGAATTTTAAAATCAATATTATATTTTATATAAATATATATTGTATTATATTATATTAAACAAGTACCCCACAGGTAATGGGTATTGGATATTCTAGATATAAATTTTAAACCCGCACGAGTATTAAATTTTAACTTCAAACCTGTGCCAATATTATTAGGATATCAATCAACGAGTTTGTAATGAATTTAATCGAATCGGATAACTCTTGCACGTGTTCAATTCACATCCTTAATTTTTATGCTTTCTTACATTTTGAATTTAGCTACATTATGCACCTAGATTATGCAATCTTGGGTAATGGGCTAGGATGGTACCAAATGCTAGTGTATTGGGTAGATTTATTACTTTAGCTGGTTGTGACCTGTGCTGATTCTTCAGAATGACAGAAGAACTGGGCATCCGCAAGAGCCCTAAGTGAAAGGCCTTCACAAGGACTGCTTCTCTGTCTCAAATTTCAAACACAGGTAGTATATATGGAGTTCAAGTTTAACAAGGACATTGATGTTCCTGTAGTACATATTGAGACTTTTGGTAAGGAGATTCAGTGAGCTCCAAGTGACGAAATTTCTATCTGTTTCCATAACCGAAACATTTTCGCCTCATAGCCATTAAAGTAAAACTCTAGCGGAATCAAAATCGGAATAATTCCATTGAAATAGAGTCAACTATACTAAAATACAACACCATTTACCAACGTATCAAGGGAAGATTTGGTACGGGTGGATTGTTTTCGGAATAATGATAAGGGGGTAGCAAGTCCACTATATTTACGTTTGAATTGAAAGAGTAAATATTACCTAGTAAGGTTGAGGAAGAATATTGTTTGAGAGAAATGATAAAAAAATGTCTTGTTAATCTTCGTTACCCACCTTCCCATCAGTAATAATTTACTCCGAGGTAACGTTTGGTACAAGCTAGGTGAAAAATTTGGGAGATAAAAAAATTAATCAAATAGTTGGTGAAAATTTGGGGAACAAAAGATTATAGAAGTAATTATTACCCAAGTCACAGTTAATGTAAAAATAAATTCGTAATACTTGTGTTTAGATTGAGAAAGTACATATTATCCAATAATAATTATACTATGTTTGAAACGTTAAAAAATTTGAAAGAGTAAAGGTTAATGATGTTTGAAACTGGGGTAAATTGAATAAGAATAAAAGTTAATCTTTAATCTTATTAAAATATTATAATAAAACAAATCATTATAGTGATTGTTATTTTAATAATAATTAGTCTTAATAAAATATATTATAAAATATAATTTTAAATAAAAATATTAATTATAAAAATAATTTCATAAGAGATTAATATTCCAATAGTAATTAATTTTAATAATGTATTTTATTTGTTAAAAAATATTTTTATTTTGATAAAATTATTTAATAAAATAAATAATTTTACTATATTTAAATAAATTATTAATTTTAATAAATATATTAATACAATACACAATCTAGCAAATTATTATTTATGAGAAACAATTTTTATAAATAAAATATATTAATAAAATAAAATATTTTAATAAGTAATTATTATTTATTAAAAATTAATTTTGATTTGAGAAAATAAATAATTTTAACAATAAATTATTATTTATTGGATATTACTTTGATAAAATAATTTAGTAGTTAATTAGTTTTAATTTGATTAAATAAACTATTATTTAAGAATATCTATTATAATTATTTATAAGATAATGTCACTTAAGGTTTTAAGTAGATGTAAAGAATTATTTATGGGAATAATGGAAAAAGGGATAAAAATTTTTCATTATCCCCTATTAACCCATATGAAGATAATTATTACCCCAAAATAATTGTTACTCCCTTCGTCCAAATAGGTGTAATGAATGATAAAAAATTATCCTAGTAAAACAAGTCCTTGTTACTCTCCAAAACAAACATTTTCTGTGTAATTGTTATCTCTTCTTCCAAACTAATATAATGGAAGACAAAAATTATCTTACTAAAATTTACTTGCAATTACCCCTAAAACAAATATGTCATAAGTTGTATGATTGATTATTTTATACACTTTGGTGTATTTAGACAAATTTTAATTTATTCCACATATATATATCTTTACATTTTTGAACCACATCAAATTTTTTTTTTTTAACATTTCCATTTCACACTAATTGAAACAAGATATTGAAATGAAATATTGATCATTGATGTGCTCAAACTCTTTGTTTGAAACGATAAATTTGATGGTATTTAATTTTATTCGATAAGAATTTCTATCAATTCTTACGTTTAAAATTAGAATAAGATCTTATGTGTTGAATTTATTCCGTTTTATAACTTAGATTTTAGGACTTTTATATTATTTGAAATTTAACCCAAAATAATAGAATTTGATAAGAATTCATTCTTTTATTGAGTCATTTAAATAAATGAATAAATTTACTCTCATACATTAGATTTATCATATTTTCTATTTTTTGTTAACATGGTTAAATTTGATATTACTCTTAAATCAATTTAACTCAATTCAATTCAATTTTTAAATTCAAATATATATTTCAAATATAAAATTTTATATATCAAATCAAATCAATTGTACAGAAAGATTAACGTTTCCAAAGGAAATGTCCATGTTTTTTAAAACTTTTTCGCTTAGTTTTTTTTATTTGCTTCTTCCAACAAAACGTATGTTATTTGATTCTAAGCTATTTTCCCCTTTCCTCAATTTATGTAAGTAAAATATTCGAAATTCAATTCCCCTTGCTATTGTTAATGTCCATTTGAATATTATTGATGTCTAGCAAGTTATTTGTTAAGCGAAATCTCCTTTGTTCATTTATTTTTATTATACTTTTTGACTATATGATGGACGGAGAAGAAATTGAGATTTCAAAAAGTAAGGATGGCTATGTTGACCGACTCATTCGTATCCTACCCTATTCCAGCCCTAAACGGGTAGGGCATTTGAAGATTTTTTTAGAGATCGAATAACGTATAAGAATATTTTATAAAAAATTTCAGGAATTAGATAGAGTACAGGTATAAGTTTATCCCCAACCTGTACTTTATCCGATCTCCAAAAAATTCACGAATCCCTTAAGTGACTTGTGTTAATGATTTAGTTTTGAATTTATAGATTGTAACTTGAATTAATACTTATGCAATTATGCTTGAATCTGAAATTTAGACTTGATACTTACATGTAGTTAGACTTGTGAAATTTGAAATTTTTGTAACTTAAACTTTGATACTTGAATATATAATTTGAAATTTAAAATTTTTGTGTTCTTTTTTCCCATTTCAAATACCTAATTCCTATGGAGATCCTTGTTTCCTGCTCAAGATGGGAATGTGGGGTAAAAATAAATCCCCATTAGAGATCAGATAAGATATGAGACTGGATTTGTGTTTGAGAATTGGGTATGGGGATAAGCCCACCCCTACGAAAAAGTATCTCAATTTTTTTTTTATTTATAATTCAGGGATAGGCTTTTTTTTGGGGTAATTACACCGTTATATTCCTCTTCGGTTGGTTGCTGCACCAATTGCAGGATGTTATATGTTGTATGATCGGCATAGGGAGGGATCAAGGAGGAGATTCCCAATGCCAACCCCACCAAATGTTTGTCCATATTCTTGTCTTCCGCCCACCCACCACCATCCACTGCCACCACTTCAAATTGTCTGCCACCACCATCACTATCACGACCACTGCCAGTGAACTTACGGTACAACCCACCACCCGTTGGGTACCATTCACTGCCAAATGGATACTCACAACCTTACCTTGCGCCATGGTATATTGGCAATGCAACTCCACCTCCAACCCCCCAATTACCTTATTTTTAATTTTACTAAAACCAACCTCTCCCACCACGACCATACTTTTCGTCAGTATTCGAGCTTGATTTTGTTTTATATCATTTGTCACTAAGACTTTTAGTTGTCTGGGGGAGGGGTTGAGAGAGGATTAATTAACTTCGGTTGATTGTCTAAGTTAAAGAAGGAATCAGTAATGTACATAAATTTGTATTGAAAATTGACAACATGTCTGCAGGTAAAGATTATTATTTGACTTTTGTATTTTCCGAACAGGCGTCCAAGCCATTTTAAAAATAAATAAATAAATAGTTAGCCTAATGGGCATCCATTGTCATTAAAAAAATAAAAACATTTAATGGACGGCTATTCAGCAGTAATTAGTACGTCACTATTTATCAGGAATAATATATATATATATATATATATATATTTGAAAGTAAGTTGCCTAGTTTATCAACCATGGGTATACTACATTCCTTCCAATTTTATACAATGTTTTTTTCTTTTTTCCTTTTTTCTTTTTAATCAAAGCAACATTAGCTACTTCCCAATTAATGCCACCAATCAAGTTATATATTATATATAGCTTCACGTAGGCATCTAGCCAGCACTCCCTAGGAATAGGAAGAAGCTGGTATTTTATGAAAGGGAGGTCAAAAAAAATTTTAGTAAAAAATATTGACATGCATCTAGTTTGGTGAAATGTTTTGTTTGATCAAATGAATAAAGTTCCTTTTGAAGAAGAGAAACAAGTAGAACCAAACTGAAAATGTAAAAAGTATAAATAAATAAAAGACTAACCTTTATCTCAGATTTATAACCATTGGAAAAGAAAATTTTCTCCCGGAATTACAATTACCATTAAGAAATAGTTTATTGAGAGAAACGAAATACTTAAGGAAGAGAATGTAAAAATAATAAGAATATAAAATATATAAAGAAAAATATGAAAAAAAAAAGATAAGAAAAATGAAGTGAAAGAATGTGAAAATAATAAGAATATAGAGTATATAAGGTAGAATGTGAAAAAATGATGAGATAATCGATTTGTAGAGAGAGAGGGGGAATAATAGTGAAGTGAGAAGTGAAAATGATAGAAAGAATACGAAAAGACAATAATTAAAAGAAGAAAACTGGAGGTAAACATATTTTTTTGGGGGGTTTATATTAAAAAAGGTGTGCTTAATAAATTTTGGTATGAAGCTGATTACACTTACCATTTACAAAAGGGGCCATATCATTGATAAATTATTTATTTTTATTAAATACATTATATGTAGACAAATACTAAAACGAGTGGGGCATGGCCACCCTGGCCTTACCTTCGCCTCGTCATTACTACCAGTCTATGAAGTGAATGATGGATATATTATATATCACAAAATTAAGAAATTATCATCCACAAAAATTAAAACATCAAATTAAAGATTATAGTAAAATGAAAAATAAAATAAAATAAAAGAATATCCATAGAATTCAACAAGACAATGACAAACAATTTTTTTTTGGTTATGATGAAACAAATAATAGTCATTTAATTTTTGTTATCTGATTCATTAGCTGAACCAAATCAAAGAGAATTAGAGTTTTGATAATCGGTTTCGGAGGAATGTTAAGCTCCATGTCAATTGATTTCAGCCTTATTGCAACTTTACAAAACTCTATAAATTTTTATAAATTTCTATAAAAATTAAATTTTTTGGTCACTGTACGAATGTTGAGTCTATAATGTTACAAATTTATATTAATCTTTTACAATTCCAAACTCTCCTAAAGTGGTTTATCTGTAAACTTAATTAAATTATAACAAAATGCTCCAGCTATGGTTCCAACTATTGGGCCAACCTATACAACCCCCACCCCTTTATATGCATGTTCGACGATAGCAGCAGGCCCAATGCTCCTTGCTGGTTTCATTGATGCTCCAGAAATTGGCCTCCATGGATCCATAAAAGTCATGAATTTTTTATTTTAAAATAAAAAATAAAAAGAAGTATTTTTTATTTTCATTTTTTTGGGGGAAAAAAATTAATTTCGAAATTTAAGAGTATTTTTGTAGTTTGTATCATCCATCACAAGAAGATTTATTTCGTTCTGCTATTTCAAGAACAGTTGCTTTTTATCTTTCGAAAGTAAATGAATGGAATGAATGTATTCTTTTGTTTGGTTCTCAGTATAAAAATAATAAAAATAGCATAGATATTTAAATTTTCATTATTTGATTACACATTTTAAATATGATAAAATCAAATAAAATATAATAAAAACTACTAATATTAATTTCGTAAAAGTTTGGAGTGTGAATTTGAGTAAAAAAATGGCGTCTAAGAATAAAAACAGTCATTTTATAATTGAAGTTCAAATTAGGCTAAAATTTCCTTAGCAATTAAGGAATATGTCAAATAAATATTTTTAGTCTTTTGGAATACCTAAAATATAAATTTAGCCCAAAAAGTGTAAAGGACAAAATAGTCATTTTATAGTTTGAATTCATACCAAATAAAATTTTCTTAAATACAAATTTTGATTAGTCCTACGAGAAAATTATCATTTTACAATTTAAGTTCGGATTGAGATAAAATTTTATAAGTCATCAAAAAAAACACATCAATAAATATTTTGTAAACTTTTAGGAAGCTTAAAATTAAATTTGGGCAAAAAAACGAATTCAGGGATAAAATGGTCATTTTAGAGTTTAAGTTTAGAGCGGATTAAAATTTTGTTAAGTTGTTAAATAATATGAAATAATATTTTTATTAGTATTTGGGAAACCTGAATTATGAATTTGAAAAAAGAAAAACTAGGGAGAAAATAGGTATTTTACATCTTGGATTCGGATTTAGTTCAAAAATAAGGTTAAAGAGTAAAATTATCATTTTATAACCCAATAGAGTAATTAAAAATTTTTTTATTACAAATTAGTTTTTTATTTTTATTTTTGTTTTTTTTTAATTTATGAATCAAATTTTGATTGCAACAGAATGGTTTTTCCAGCACTTGAATTATGGAATATCTTTTTCCACTTAATGTGAGCTTGGCTATCCCCATGGAATAACTTTCCAACTTAATTTTTTGATATCAAATATGAGAATATGTTAAAGTGGGAATAGAATTTATTCCATTCTTATGTACCAAAATATAGCCTTATTTCTTTATCTCACATTATTAAAATATTACAACTTTAATTATTATTATTATTTTTGTTTGGCGTTTTTAAGTACTAACATTGTGACATATAATTTTAACAAATATAAAAGAAATCAAGAGTTTTATAAATGACTCACTTTCTTATAAATTTCGTATGAATTAATTGATGGTTCCAAGAGAAATACACTTACTAATAAATTTAATTTAGTTATTAAATTATATATTTTAAATACATTAATTATTAAATTAAAAATATAGATAAAAATAAAATTCAATTAAAAACTATAAATAATAAAAGTTAAACAATAATTAAGTTATTTCTCTCCTAAGAATAATTTTTATTATTTTTAAAACTTAAAAATACTAAAAAATACTGAATATTTCTATTACTACCATCACCATCACCGTTACTACTCTATAAAAATGTGAATGCTTAAATAAAAATATCATTATAAAAATCATAAATACCTAAAAGTTTTCATGATTTACTGAATAATTTTTCAATTAGAAGTATCCTCAAAAAAAATCATAAGTACCTACCACCACCATATAAAAATATAAATACTTAAAAATTATTTTTTAAAATAAAAATATCATAATAAAAAAATAAATACCAAAACAAAATTATGATGTGATAAATAATTTTTTGATGAAAAATATCCTCAAAAAAAAATTCCAATAATTTAATACATCGAAATTTTTTTTTGGACAAAAATGTTCTCGTAAAAATCATAAGAAAACTTACAAACCATTTAATTTAATATATTATCTTTGTTAACCAACATAT
>QLOD02003241.1:0-10142 GCA_003260245.2 Sideroxylon spinosum | reverse complement strand
TCAATTCATATCAAAAAAGGGGAGTAGAATTTCAAAATTGTTATTTATGGTAGAAACTTGAACTTGATTGTTGTTTTAAAATTTTTCCATATGATGCCTTGACGTGTCTGTTCAATTGTGCAGGTATCAAATTGAAATTTAATTTACTTTCGTTATGGAATTGCCAAGGAGGAGATTATAAAGTCATTCTTTATGACAAATCCAAACAAAAGAATTAAATTTCCTAATTGGAGATGGGATGGGATTCAAGTTTCTTAAATCAAACAAGGATGGAGTTTCCTAATATATTGCTGATATAAGTAGGAAACCTAAACAAAGAAGAAAACTGAATGACGATTGAGTTCTTGTATATCATTGAATAATTGTACGAGTTTTCAAATCCTAAAGAGTCCCAACAACACTTGAAGAATTTCCTAATGAAGATTCTAAATATTATGAAGATTCTATTTTCATTTTGGGAAATTTGTTTATTTGAGTTCTAGTTGGAATAAGACTCTTGTAAGTCTATATATATGCACCCAAGCTTAATGTACAAATAACAATTATAGGGGCATATCATAAAGTCTTGCGAGAGAGAGAATTTGTCCTTGTAAGCTTATAAGTCTTTCTCTTATTTTCTTTCCTCCCTGTTGAATCTATGCACTTTCTGAGGATTCAGAAAGTTTTCACTTGGTATAGGTTAATTGTGGATTCAAGCAAGTGCTTGAAAGATATTATGCAAGGAGTCGTAGAGATTTTGATTGGTTACTTGTAACCAGAATTATATAGTGGAAATTATTTTGAGATTTTTCCCCTAGATTGGGTTTCCTCGTCATTTATTCGTGCCTTCATATTTTATTATTTATTGTGTGAATTGGGATTGACTCAGAAATTCCAATCACCATTTTATATAGTACTAGATGATATATGATGGTAGGGGAACATTTTATTGTGGGGGAATATTCTATATCATCCCGAGCGGGCAACATCTCGTTCATCACCAGCCTAGTTGAAGTCAACCCAACTGGGTACTCGTGTTGAGCGCTACCAACCTATTCCTCGTTGATCGATTGGTCATCCGAGTATATCGTTCCTGGTCAGTCCTTACGACTCAATCGGCCATTAATCACCTGATTCATGCCCGCAAATATCATGAGTCATGCGTGCAACCCCTTTTTTGATAGTTTTGAGATCCATGCTTGTAAAGATGGTATTATAAACCGCATTGTATATGTGTGTAACTAACTAGGGATCAACCATGGGATCAACAATACAAATGTCACTATCTCATAGGAAGAAAAGAGGATTTAGATATATGTAGTTCATGCATAATACTCCACATGAAACTTTATGTGTATACTTCATAGCACACTAGTGTTTCAGACAGCGTTCTGGGTTTAGATTAGACTTCCAAGGAGATGAGAAGTTATTAAGTTATCATACAATATGCATGAGCATGTAATATCATGACAGGACATATTATGTATGTTGTTTGAATAGAGATACATGTGGACTCATTCTTACTCTCTTACATTTATAGTTGAGGATCTAAGATGTGCCTACCAGTGGAGTCTTTGGATTAGGAAATTTAGATTTTGTAGTTGCCTTCTATTTTTTCTTTTTGCAAAACCGCTCCCTTATATATTCTTTTGGCACGTTTGTTGGAAGGTTTATATAATACTCTTTTGTGCCCTTGACAGAGTGACAAGTTGTACATGTTTATTATTTTTGTTTTGATGGGGTTGTTTTGGGCCTGTTGAGCCCGTATTTATATTGTAGAGCATTGTGCTCAACGGTAGCTGTAGCATATTTTGTATTACTATTTCAATTATATTATACAATATTTTGTTTTAGTTGTGGTTTAGTTTTGATTGGAACAGGGTTATGTAGTTTTATATATGTTTACATGTAATTAATAGTTTGCAACTCGAGTTACGAAATCTTTAGTATGACAAAAATACTTTGGTCCTTTCTAAAATTTGAATAAAGTGGGCGTTGTTGCCTACAAGCTTCAATTGCCTTATACAGCTTAATTACATAATACCTTTCATGAATCTCAGTTTGGATTATCCTCTCATGATCAACCTTTCATTCCTTTACCATCTCTGGTCAACCAACTTTTCAATTTTGAACCTTAAGCCATATTAGATATAAGAATAGTAAAATGAGGCAACTCTGCTGCAGTTCCAATACTCATTCAATGGAAGGAACAGTCACCAACATAGGCTACATGGGAATTCGCTTCTGAAATTAGGAGTCAATTTCCATGGTTCACCTTTGAGGACAAATGTCTTAATAAGAGATGCATTAATATGAGCTAAACGAGCTAACAACGATGTCATTTATCAGAGTGAAGAATTTTGTAAAAGAACGTAGTTAAAGCCAGCTGCTATGATAGTTAATTGGTTAATTATATTAGTTAAAAAAAACTATTAATCTGAGACACTAATGTATTATTGAGATCGATGGTTCCTTTTCCCTAACAAACGACATCATTTCCACCTCCTTTGACTTGTGTCACATGATAACCCATCAATTCATGAGAATATATATAGGCTAAAACACTTTTCTGAATTTTAGTATTTGAAAAGTTGAATATCTTAAACTGAGAATCAAATAAATCTAAAGAGCATAACTTGAACGATAATTAAAAATCAAGAGAGCTCTTTCTCCACATCCACTTTAGATTTTCTTACATAATCTAGTCGACAACCATGGCAGTCTTTTGAACTCTATTCACAGCCTTTCTTGCCTGAAATTAATGAGATATAAAAGAAATATTTGTTTCAAAAGAGCAATTAGAAAAGGAAAAATATATAGTTTACATATATTAGATTATTTATGTTAATTTCCTATGAGACTTGATGAAATACACAAAGTATCTATGTGAATTTGAAAATTACACTGACCACCTCTATTTCATAGATTCTGTTACAAATTCTTCCTCACATTAGTGTTCATAATGCTTAGATTACTTGACTTACGGCTTGAACTGTTCTGAGGTGTTGATCTGTATTTTATATCATCATTTTGGATTATGATAGTAATCTTAAATGAAAATAATATTCACAATTTATTAGTTAAGGCTCGTTTGGAGCCCCAAATTTCTCCAAAAAATTTCAAAAAACTTCAAAAGTTTTCAAATTCTTCTAATCAAAATTTACCACTTGTCATTTTTACATCACATCAACACTAACTTTTGAATTTGTTTGGTTTTTTTTGGCACTCCAAACACCCCCTAAAATCTTTCATTGTCACTGAAAATTTACCTAGGACGCAAACACCACGGCTCCTAGTACAACAACACCACCAACACCAATAATAATAATAATATTATTATTTTATTATTATAGAATTTATTGTATTCTATTATGACTTAGTTTAGAAGAAAAAAAAAGTTAACTTTTTCGTATTTGGAAAGGAAAAAAAATCTAACTTTTAGCTACTAACTTTTTAACTTTTTTGTTAATTTGACATATTTAGCATTATGATATCAAGGAATCTAAAAATGTAATAGAGTAATTTTGAATATTTCAAAAAAAAATAAAGTGAAAAAAAAATAAAAAAAATTGATTAGGTTGACTTTTGGCTATTCTTTTCAAAAAAAAAAACCTATATTTACTGATATAATCAAAACAAATATTCAATAATGTAGTGGTGGTATACCCCCTCATTTTACAACGAGGGTCTTAGTTCTATCCTTGTAGCTAGGTTTATGTATTCATCATATCTAGAAATTATAAGTAAATTTGCAATAACTTTAAAATATTAGGGATCTTTTAGTCTTTTCACCTTCAAATTCTCTTCTTAACTCCATCGATAGACACTAGTTTAAAAATAAATTAACAGACAGAATCTTCTATATATAATGGGCTCGTTTGGCAATGGCATGCACTAATTTTTAGCAATTTCTTTTTGATAATTATTAATAATTTTTTACCAAAATATAGAGTGCTAGAGGACTATATAAATTTGAAATTTTTTGAGTAGGTATTAAGCTCAAAAGTAATTATTTAAGAAAGATATATATACACAGAACCTAATAGCACACATTGGAATCCATCCAAGAAGTCGGATAGAGCAAGCAATGGCATCATCTGATCACTTCTTCGTCATTGCTATACATCTTTCCCCATACATGTCTAACCAAAATGGTACTTGCTCCCACCATCACACCCTCTGAAATGGTCATCACGACCACAACGCACACAGCCATACGGCTCTCTGTGGGCACCCCGCACCCAATTCGTTTGAAACTCTTGTACCATGTAAACAAATAAATGTAATATTTAGTCGATCATGATGAGCTCATTTTAATTAATCGTAATTAGTTGATTGTTAATGATTTAGTTAAATACCTTATTGTACCTCCAAGGCCAACAGAGATCATGTAGATCATCCAACGTGTGTTAAGGCTGCGAAATTAAGAAAACAAAGTCATATCAATATAACTATTTTGTACGAAATTCATTTTGATCCCTGAGTTTTATCCAAAATTCTTTTATAGAACTTGAGTTTTTTTTTTAAAACAATTAAGGCATGATCTTTTAATTAGTTGCGACTCAATTACCATTTAACTTTTGAAAGTTGGACAATAAATAGTGACGGTTGGGCAAATAGAAAATAAAAAACTCAAGTCTAAAGTAACAACCGCCAACTATTAATATTTTTTCATTTTTTTTTTCATACTTGTACCTTTGGAGCATTTGCCCTAATTTTTATTTATTTGTTTACTTTTTCGATGAACGAGAAACTCTTACCTCACACATGCATCTATATTACAATTCAGCTCACTAATAAGACATCTATCTCACGTGGTTGTTCGGTGGTTGTTGGTTGACAAGGAGGGGGAGGGCCTCCATGCCATTAGCACGGGGCACAACTAGTATTCCTTCCATAAGGAGTCAGTATCACAAAGAGCTTGGAAGACTTGGATTAAAGTACCTTATTGATAACACAGAAGTCTCTAGTTATGGATTTGGCAAAAGACCAGGTAGCAGAACCACCATCTCAAATGACCAATATTCAAGGCTGCACCTCAAATAAATAGTCAAATTTTAAGGTTATTACCAAATAAATAAGACCAATGTTAATGATAAAAAAGATGGCCATAGCTTTATAAACATGCAAATTAATCAATTATATTGTAACCAAATACGATTCGTTATACTAAGAATGTAGGCTCTATTTGTTTGGACGTAAATAGTTTTATGAAATATTTCCTTCAATAAAACACACACACACACACACATATATATATATGAACTGTGATTGAGTAAAACATACCTATTACCTTACAAAATTTCTCATACTTGCGAGCAAATAGGCCTAACAAACATATAGATATATATAACGTACAAAAAGAAAAAATATCAACTTACCAAATCATGATTGCAGAGGGAAAGGCAAGCTTCAAAATGCGGGGAATATCCTGAAGTGCTTCCCTGGAAAAGCCAGTCCAAGTTTCCAGGCAAGCTGGTGAGAGCTTGACATATATTGCCGATAGGAGCACGTTAACCCAATTGGAGATGGAATTTGCCAAGGCAGCTTCTTTGGCTCCAAGTTCAATTTTGAACACAAAAATCCAACAAATGAGAATGTGGAAGAAAGCCGTGTTCCCAGAGCTTGTAACCATGGGAATAACGATGTTCTGCGTTTGTAAGAATCTGTTGAGACACTGAAGCAATGAATTGGCGAAAAGTCCTGAAATCATCCAGCGATTAAATATTCCTGCTCCAATGGATATTTGATGATCCTGACCAAAGGCAATCAGAATGGTGCTGCGGAATAACAAAACCAATGCAAGTGGAATGCTTAAAGTTGCAAGCGTTAGCATTGCTCGCTGCATGTGAACACCCAGCATTTGGTACTGCTTCGCTCCATAGGCTTGCCCGCATAGCGTTTCCAATGCACTTCCCATTCCTAACTGCATATGAATATATAAAAAATTCCAAGTTCTGATTGCAATACATCATCATTAATTAAAAACCAATACCAACCTTCCTTAAATGCCAAACTTTTATGATTAAATCACATTTCAAACATTTGTTCCAATTGACGTCATATCCTTAGTTAAAACAGCATTTAAATTTAAAAAATTATACTTCACTGTATATTCACATTTTTGAAATATTAATATATATGCATATATGCACAGGAAAAAAATTTCGGACTGGTTTGAATATTGTCTTTCCTTCCTACTTTCCATTTCAAACTGGAAGAATGAATCAAGTTCAAAGCAAAAGTACCGTCTGTTGGTTGCCGGCCAACTTGGCTCAGACGCTCAACTCAGTCACTCATAAGAAATGAATAATAACTTGAGAGAGAGTACGTGTGTAGAGAGTAATTCAGTAAAAGCATAACTGTATTGTTCATTCCCCTTCCTATTTCCGTTGGACGAGGAGGGTTATTTGGTGTTTATTTGGACAAGATTTTTTGAAGAGGAAAGAGTGTTGAGATAAGAGTGGAGAAGTGAATACTTACATTTCATTTGGACTCAAACTTTTTTCATCATACAAAATGACTACAACTCATTCCTATTTATACGACTCCAAGAAGGCTCTAGATAATATTTACAACATAAAATCTATGATGGATCTAGATAAGATCTAGGCTTTTACACATGTGACTCTTACAATCTAGAAATTTTACAAGGATTACTCTAATGTAAAGCAATGTAGTCAAACTAATGTAGAGTTATGTAGACTTGATCTCTCAAAAAGGTACATAGGCAGCTTGAGCAAAAGGCTTGAATCTAGTCATTCCTCGCAACAGATCAAACCAATTTGAACTACGTTTGACCTGATTCCTTCATAGGATAGGCAACTCAAGCATATAGCTTGAGTTCGGTCACATTGGTCTTCATAGACCATATTCATTCTCAACATTCACACACACTTGCATAAAGTCTATATGAGTCCATTTTCATGTCAAGCATTGCTTTCCATTACAAATCTCATCATCTACCAAATAGGTAGACATTACACTACACTTGCACACATGAGCTAAGCTCCGCCACCTTGCATTTCATACATCATTTGCATGATCATTATAAACGAAGTATTATACTATGATATAAAGACTGCCAATAGTGGAAAAGGACTCTGGATATCCTTAGGTATCCAAGCATAATGGTTTCTCTGCGTAGCCAAACCTCTGGGCCCAACATTTCTGATTGCACAAACTAGTCGAGAGTCAATTAAAAGGGCCAGTTATTTTTATTTCAAAACATAAGTTAAAACATCTTTTCATTTAAACCAAAACTCGGGTTCTACACACCCATTTTGAAAGTTTCGGGTGGCGATTCCCAGTCTTTGTAATTAAGACATGATTTCAAAATAAAACATAATTTTTCACATATGGGCGATCTCGGACGCACGATCTTGTAATAAGCACTCATTGATCCGTGCCCGTTGACCTCAGTATGTGGATCCGATTGCGACAATGGCGACCCCACTTGGGACCCAACTCTTGTTTCAAGGGTTTAATCACAGTTTCCCCTCTTCAGTCTCTAGCTCACATCATAATCTTTGATTTATCTTATCAAAGCATGTAACTCATTGTTCTCTAGAATGCATATGTTTTTATCATTTCTTTTACACTATACATACTAATCCATTTCAGTTGCAAATAAAACTGCATGCATGTATATATCTTAATTTGTTTTGTGGGGTGAAAAACTTTTACCATGTAGTTAGTTGAGGGAAGTCAGTAGGTCCTTCTAGGATGTGATTGTGTATGCAGTCTGCCTGATAGGAGTATCCAACCTCTTCTCAGTAGGATCACCAACCTGAGAAGGTTTTCTTTGGAGAATTAGAGGTTTGAAGATTCGGTGGCCGCTAACATTTTTAGGATGCATTAAGTCAAGTCGTGAACCTCATGTCACATATAGTCAAGCCATAGGCTAAAGCCTTATAAAACCTAATTTTTATAGGAACACTAGAGAAGACGGTGCTAACCTATTTGTTCACTATAATTGCATACAAAGTTTCGTTCATAAAACAATAGAGGAGACAACTCAATGTTGTCTCTGCATAGCAATAAAGCTACCCATTCTTTTCTAAGGGATCAAGTCTCAAATAGACCATTCATTTATGCATAGTGAATCTCTGAGCTTCACTCCTTCTAAATAAAGCAAAGAGATTGATATTCCAGTCCAAGTGTGTCTTACATTTACCCACTGAGTCAAATTAATGCATATACTAATTAAAAACTTAAATTTTATCAAATCTCACCTCACCTAAAACTTTGCCAGATTGAGTTAAAGATTTAATAGAATCTTCAAACTTAGACAGAAGTCTCAAGAAACACTTCTTAGAAATTATATCTCCAAATCCAGTCATAGTTTCAACCTGAAACTCTACCAGATTTGGGATAAAAATCCCATGCTAAAGTTTCTTCAAGTTTCTGTTTAGATTTAAAGTTTTGTCAAAACCCTATCAAAAAATCTGTAACAGTTTCAACCTGAAACTTTGTAGGATTTAAGGTAAGATTTTTGATAAATATTCACACCAGAAATTCATCAAAGTTTGAATTTAAAACTCTGCCGAAATTATAATAGATTTGAACTAGAATATGCATAAACTAAAATTCAATCAGGTTAACAAGAGGCACCCATTCAAAAAAAAAACAGGAATTCTGTCCATCTAGTTAGACAATCGAAGACCAAGACTGAAGATCTGAAGACTCAAAGAACAGATAGGATTTTTATTCTCCCTATAAAAGTATTCATTGCACTTTATAAAGTGAATACATTTCACCTTAATTCAATTCATTTATTTCTTCTAATGACATATTTGAATGGGACATGTTAATAAGCAAGGATTCTAGTGACAATTTCTTTGCATACATTTTCAAATCACATCATCATTCCCTCGCCAGCGAGAATGACCCTATAAATAAAATCAAAGGAAATTTCCTTTAAAATCATTTTTAAACTTTATCGTTACCGTTCACTCACTCGTCATCTTCAACACTCCTCTGTCAACACCCGAGACATGGCATCTTCTTTTGAAGCATTCAACACTATCAAAACTCAAGCACCCGTCATATCTACATCATAGGGAGCAAGTCAACTATGACCAGGCCCCCTTTGAACACCAACTTCACCTCCAATACCACTTCTGACATCTCTCCTACCATGACTGATTGTGATCTCCCAAACATACCCATCCCATCCTTCGTTGGGACCTTATCAGCTATCATTCTAGGAATGGCAGTTCTTCCATTCGACCTTCATTATCCCACTTATCAAATAGCTAACTTTGGCATACTTCCTATGTCTTCTTTTGTAATCTTAACCTCAAACAAGGCAATCAGAGCCTTCAAGCATCACTGAAAAAGGCCTGCAAGAGCCCGACATTCTTACTTTCTTTTTCAAAATTTTGTACAAAATTAAAATTTAAAAATATCAATACTAATGATCATGTTACTTTGTCAATTTCATTTATTTTTCAGATCTTAGGTACAGCAGCATAGCAACAAACACAGTTCAGTAATTGCACTTAGAACATGTTACAATTCATTATTTCTCATTTTTAAACATAACATAAAACTTATACCAATTCTCAAATCATTGACAAAACCATATACCCCTATTCCTGAGACATTTCTTTCAATTGTGTGAAGCCGGTGTTTTATCTTTTAAAAATAAACACTACACAGTTGTGCGATCTTGAATCTGTATCCACAAATTGTGTATAGAATTTTCAAGCCTTTCAAAAATTAAATCATTTTTCATCAAACATTCTTTGTGACAGATAAGTCTATTAGAATCATTGCTAAGAGCTAACACATATTTAACACAATAGAATGACCCATACTTCAAGTGTTTAATCCGGTAATCTCGATGTTCCCTAGAAACGTAGGTGACCTAATTATTAGACCATCGAGATACGTAGGCAACCAAAAAAGGTTCAGTCACCACCTTCAAGAGATCAAACCACTGGACATATTTTCTAATACCTAAAAGTGCTCATCAATTCAATCTAGAGCTTGACAGATTGATAGACCAAAACTTAGATTGATAAATAGTACTTAATTTATGAAAAAAAAAAGTCAAACTATTGCCCATAGTACAATTGAGAGCCCAAAATACTAAGTTTCCAAAGTCAAAAGAACTATAGGCCATCATTTCAACTAGCGTGAATAGATTTAGGATCATC
>QLOD02003179.1:0-10148 GCA_003260245.2 Sideroxylon spinosum | reverse complement strand
GTCTTGGAGAATTACTACATCGTTTGATGATATAGATTGTATAGCATAAGACAAAGTGGAGACCCAAGGGCGTCGTTTTGCCCTCACTGTCGTTAAATTTTAAATCAGAGGTAACTGTTGCTGTGTAACTCCGCTTACTTATTATAATATGTTTCTGGAAAGCTTGTAATTAGACGAATTTCCTGGAAAATTATTACATCATTTGGGGATTAAACAATATAGTGAATGACTACTTGGAGACCTGTGGTCGTCGTTATGGTCGCGGGGTCGTTAGAATCTTGAATAGGCCATAAGTTTTGGTACGAACTCCGTTTGCTTGTTATAAAATGTTTCTGGAAAGCTTGTAATGACACGAAGGCCTTAGAAAATTTCTACATCATTGGGCGATGTAGATAGAATAGTAGAAGACTACATGTAGGCAGAATATTAGAAGACTATATGGAGACCTAGAGTCATCATTATCCCCGCGCGGTCCTTAAATCTTAAATCGGCCTTAACTTTTTTTACGTTCCTCTATTTTCTTATTATAATATGTTTTTGGAAAGGCTGTATTGAGATGATGGCCTTAGAGAATTATTACATCGTCCAATTATACAAATGGTATAGCATAGGAGTGAGGGGAGACCCAACAACGTCGTTATGCCTGCACAGTCGTTAAATTTTAAATCAGATGTAAGCTTTGTTTTATAACTCCGTTTTCCTATTATAATATGTTTACGAAAAGCTTATAACAAGAAGAATGTCTTTGAAAATTATAAATCATTTGGGTTTGCAAACAGTATAACGAAACACTCCTTCTAGACCTGTGGTCGCCGTTATGGCGCAGTCGTTAGAACTTAAATCGGCCATAATTTTTGCTACGTAACTTCGTTTGCTTACTATAATATGTTTCTGGAAAGCTTGTAATGACATGAAGGCCCTTTAAAATTGTTACGTCATTGGGTGATGTAGACAATATCGTAGAAAACTACATGGAGGCCTAGGGTCATCATTATCTGGCCGCGGTCGTTAAATGTTAAATCGGCCTTAACGTTTTCGACGTTACTCTATTTTCTTATTATAAATTGTTTTTGGCAAGCCTATATTGAGATGATGGTCTTAGAGAATTACTACATCGTTTGATGATATAGATTGTATAGCATAAGACAAAGTGGAGACCCAAGGGCGTCGTTTTACCCTCGCGGTCGTTAAATTTTAAATCAGAGGTAACTTTTGCTGCGTAACTCCGCTTACTTATTATAATATGTTTCCGGAAAGCTTGTAATTAGACGAATTCGCTGGAAAATTATTACATCATTTGGGCATGAAACAATATAGCGAATGACTACTTGGAGACCTGTGGTCGTCGTTATGGTTGCGGGATCGTTAGAATCTTGAATCGGCTATAAGTTTTGCTACAAACTCCGTTTGCTTGTTATAAAATGTTTCTGGAAAGATTGTAATGACACGAAGGCCCTAGAAAATTACTACATCATTGGGTGATGCAGACAGCGTAGTAGAAGACTACATGTAGACAGCATATTAGAAGACTATATGGAGACCTAGGGTCATCATCATCCCCGTGCAATCGTTAAATCTTAAATCGGCCTTAACGTTTTTTACGTTACTCCGTTTTCTTATTATAATATGTTTTTAGAAAGACTGTATTTAGAGGATCGTCTTGTAGAACTATTGCATCGTTTGATTGTACCGTTGGGATAGCATATGACTAAGGGGAGACCCAACGACATCGTTATGCCCTCACGGTTGATAAATTTTAAATCAGATGCAAGCTGGTCTTGGAGAATTACTACATCGTGCGATGATATAGATTGTATAGCATAAGACAAAATGGAGACCCAAGGGCGTCATTATGCCCTCGCGGTCGTTAAATTTTAAATCAGAGGTAACTTTTGCTGTGTAACTCCGCTTACTTATTATAATATGTTTACGAAAAGCTTGCAATTAGACGAATTCGTTGGAAAATTATAACATCATTTGGTGATGCAAACAGCATAACGGAACACTCCTTCGAGACCTGTGGTCATCGTTATGGCCGTGCGGTTGTTAGAACCTAAATCGGCCACAATTTTTGCTTCATAACTCCATTTACTTACTATAATATGTTTCTGGAAAGCTTGTAATGAGATGAAGGCGCAAGAAAACTGTTCTATCATTGGGTGACGTAGACAACTTAGTAGAAAACTCTATGGAGACCTAGGGTTGTCATTATCCCTGCGCGGTCGTTTAATGTTAAATCGGCCATAACTTTTTCTACATTACACCGTTTTCTTATTATAAAATGTTTCTGGAAAGCCTGTATTGAGATGATGGTCTTCGAGAATTACTACATTGTTTGATTTTATAGATTGTATAGCATAAGACGAAGTGGAGACCCAAGGGCGTCGTTATGCCCTCGCGGTCGTTAAATTTTAAATCAGAGGTAAAGTTTGCTGCGTAAATCCGCTTACTTGTTATAATATGTTTACGGGAAGCTTGTAATTGGACGAATTTGCTGGAAAATTATTTCATCATTTGGGGATGCAAACAGCATAGCGAAAGACTACTTGGAGACCTGTGGTCGTCGTTATGGCCGCGCGGTAGTTAGAATCTTAAATCGGCCATAAGTTTTGCCACGTAACTCCGTTTGCTTATTATAATATGTTTATGGAAAGCTTGTAATGACACGAAGGCCCAAGAAAATTACAGATCACTGGGGGATGTAGACAACGTAGTAGAAGACAACATGTAGACAGCATATTAGAAGACTATATGGAGAGTTAGGGTCATCATTATCCCCACGCGGTCGTTAAATCTTAAATCGACCGTAACTTTTTTTACATTACTCTGTTTTCTTATTATAATGTGTTTTTGGAAAGACTGTATTGAGACGATGGTCTTGTAGAATTATTACATCGTTCGATTATACAGATGGTATAGCGTAAGACTAAGGGGAGACCCAACAGCGTCGTTATGGCTGCGCGGTCATTAAATTTTAAATCAGATGAAAGCTTTGCTGTATAAACTCTGTTTTCCAATTATAATCTGTTTTTGGAAAGCTTGTAACAAGTCGAATGTCTTGGAAGATTATAATATCATTTGGGGATGCGAACAGCACAACGGAACACTCCTTCGAGACATGTGGTCGCCTTCATGGCCGTGTGGTCGTTAGAACTTGAATAGGCCATAATGTTTGCTACATAACTCCGTTTGCTTGTTTTAATATGTTTCTGGAAAGTTTCTAATGAGATGAAGGCTCTAGAAAACTGTTACATCATTGGGTGATGTAGACAGCATAGTAGAAAACTACACAAAGACCTAGGGCCATCATTATCCCCGCGCGGTCGTTTAATGTTAAATCGGCCTCAACTCTATCTACGTTACTCCGTTTTCTTATTGTAAAGTGTTTCTGGAAAGCCTGTATTGAGATGATGGTCTTGGAGAGTTACTACAGCGTTCCATGATGTAGATTATATAGCATAAGACAAAGTGGAGACCCAAGGGCATTGTTATGCCCTTGCGGTCGTTAAATTTCAAATCAGAGGTAACTTTTGCTGCGTAACTCCGCTTACTTATTATAATATGTTTGCCGAAAGCTTACAATTAGACGAATTCCCTGGAAAATTATTACATCATTTGGGGATCCAAACAACATAGTGAAAGACTACTGAGAGACCTGTGGCCGTCGTTATGGCCGCGCGGCCGTTAGAATCTTGAATCGGCCATCAGTTTTGCTACGTAACTCCATTTGCTTATTATAATATGTTTCTGGAAAGCTTGTAATGACACGAAGGCTCTAGAAAATTTCTTCATCATTGGGTAATGTAGACAGCGTAGTAGAAGACTACATGTAGACAGCATATTAAAAGACTGTATGGAGACCTAGGGTCATCATTATCCCCGCGCGGTCGTTAAATCTTAAATCGGCCTTAAATTTCTTTACGTTCCTCTATTTTCTTATTATAATATGTTTTTGGAAAGACTGTATTGAGACGATGGTCTTAGAGAATTATTACATCGTTCGATTATACAAATGGTATAGCATAAAAGTAAGGGGAGACCCAACGGCGTCGTTATGCCCGCGTGGTCGTTAAATTTTAAATCAGATGTCAGCTTTGCTGTATAACTCTGTTTTCCTATTATAATATGTTTACGGAAAGCTTGTAACAAGACGAAAGTCTTTGAAAATTATAAATCATTTGGGGATGCAAACAGTATAACGGAACACTCCTTCTAGACCTGTGGTCGTCGTTATGGCCGCGGTCGTTTGAACTTAAATCGGCCATAATTTTTGCTACGTAACTCCGTTTGCTTATTATAATATGTTTCTGGAAAGTTTGTAATGATATGAAGGCCCTTTAAAATTGTTACATCATTGGGTGATGTAGACAATATAGTAGAAAACTACATGGAGGCCTAGGGTCATCATTATCCGGCCGCGATCGTTAAATGTTAAATCGGCCTTAACTTTTTCTACGTTACTCCATTTTCTTATTATAAATTGTTTCTGGCAAGCCTGTATTGAGATGATGGTCTTGGAGAATTATGACATCGTTCGATGATATAGATTGTACAGCATAAGACAATGTGGTGACCCAAGGGCATCGTTATGCCCTCCCAGTCGTTAAATTTTAAATCAGAGGTAACTTTTGCTGTGTAACTCCGCTTACTTATTATAATATGTTTCCGGAAAACTTGTAATTAGATGAATTCGCTGGAAAATTATTACATCATTTGGGGATGAAACAATATAGCGAAAGACTACTTGGAGACCTGTGGTCGTCGTTATGGTCGCGGGGTCGTTAGAATCTTGAATCGGCCATAAGTTTTGCTACGAACTCCGTTTGCTTATTATAAAATGTTTCTGGAAAGCTTGTAATGACACGAAGGCCCTAAAAAATTACTACATCATTGGGTGATGCAGACAGCGTAGTAGAAGACTACATGTAGACAGCATATTAGAAGACTATATGGAGACCTAGGGTCGTCATTATGCCCGCGCGGTCGTTAAATCTTAAATCGGCCTTAACTTTTTTTATGTTACACCGTTTTCTTATTATAATATGTTTTTAGAAAGACTGTATTGAGAGGATCGTCTTGTAGAATTATTCGCTTGATTGTACAGTTAGGATAGCATAAGACTAAGGGGAGACCTAACGACATCGTTATGCCCGCGCGGTCGATAAATTTTAAATCAGATGTAAGCTGGTGTTGGAAAATTACTGCATCGTTCGATGATATAGATCGTATAGCATAAGACAAAGTGGAGACGCAAGGGCGTCGTTATGCCCTCGCGGTCGTTAAATTTTAAATCAGAGATAACTTTTGCTGTGTAACTCCGTTTACTTATTATTATACGTTTACGGAAAGCTTGTAATTAGACGAATTCGCGGTAAAATTACAACATCATTTGGGGATGCAAACAGCATAACGGAATACTCCTTCGAGACCTGTGGTCATCGTTATGGCCGCGCGGTCGTTAGAACTTAAATCGGCCACAATTTTTGCTTCATAACTCCATTTACTTACTATAATATGTTTCTGGAAAGCTTGTAATGAGATGAAGGCTCTAGAAAACTGTTACATCATTGGGTGATGTAGACAACTTAGTAGAAAACTATATGGAGATCTAGGGTCATCATTAACCCCGCGCGGTCGTTAAATGTTAAATCGGCCTTAACGGTTTCTACGTTGCTCCGTTTTCTTATTATAAAATGTTTCTAGAAAGCCTGTATTGAGATGATGGTCTTGGAGAATTACTATATCGTTTGATGATATAGATTGTATAGCATAAGACAAAGTGGAGACCCAAGGGCGTCGTTATGCCCTCGCGGTTGTTAAATTTTAAATCAGAGGCAACTTTTGCAACGTAACTCCGCTCACTTGTTATAATATGTTTACGGAAAGCTTGTAATTAGACGAATTCACTGGAAAATTATTACATCATTTGGGGATGCAAACAGCATAATGGAACACTCCTTTGAGACCTCTAGTCATCGTTATGGCTGCGCGGTCGTTAGAACTTAAATCGGCCATAATTTTTGCTTCATAACTCCGTTCACTTACTATATTATGTTTCTGGAAGGCTTGTAACGAGATGAAGGCTCTAGAAAACTGTTACATCATTGGGTGATGTAGACAACATAGTAGAAAACTACATGGAGACCTAGGGTCATCATTATCCCTGCGCGGTCGTTAAATGTTAAATGGGCCTTAACTTTTTCTACGTTACTCCGTTTTCTTATTATAAAATGTTTCTGGAAAGCCTGTATTGAGATGATGGTCTTGGAAAATTACTACACTGTTCCGTGATGTAGATTTTATAGCATAAGATAAAGTGGAGACCTAACGGCGTCGTTATGCCCTCACGATCGTTAAATTTTAAATCGGAGGTAACTTTTGTTGCGTAACTCCGCTTACTTATTATAATATGTTTCCGAAAAGCTTGTAATTAGACGAATTCGCTGGAAAATAATTACATCATTTGGGGATGCAAACAATATAGCGAAATACTACTTAGAGACCTGTGATCGTCGTTATGGCTGCGGGGTCGTTAGAATCTTGAAACGGCCATGAGTTTTGCTACATAACTCCGTTTGCTTATTATAATATGTTTCTGGAAAGCTTGTAATGACACGAAGGCCCTAGAAAAGTACTACATCATTGGGTGATGCAGACAGCGTAGTAGAAGACTACATGTAGACAGCATATTAGAAGACTATATGGAGACCTAGGGTCATCATTATCCCTGCGCGGTCGTTAAAGCTTAAATCGGACTTAACTTTTTTTGCGTTACTCTATTTTCTTATTATAATATGTTTTTGGAAAGACAATATTGAGACGATGGTCCAGGAGAATTATTACATCGTTCGATTATACAAATGGTATAGCATAAGAGTAAGGGGAGACCCAATGGCGTCGTTATGCCCGCGCGGTTGTTAAATTTTAAATCAGAGGTAACTTTTGCTACACCGTTTTCCTATTATAATATGTTTACGAAAAGCTTGTAACAAGACGAATACCTTTGAAAATTATTACATCATTTAGGGATGCAAACAGTACAACAGAACACTCCTTCGAGACCTGTGGTCGTCGTTATGGCCGCAGTCGTTAGAACTTAAATCGGCTATAATTTTTGCTACGTAACTCTATTTGCTTATTATAATATGTTTCTGGAAAGTTTGTAATGACACGAAGGCCCTTTAAAATTGTTACATCATTGGGTGACGTAGACAACATAGTAGAAAACTACATGGAGGCCTAAGGTCCTCATTATCCGACTGCGGTCATTAAATGTTAAATCGGCCTTAACTTTTTCTACGTTACTCCGTTTTCTTATTATAAAATGTTTCTGGCAAGCCTGTATTGAGACGATGGTCTTAGAGAATTACTACATGGTTCGATGACGTAGATTGCATAGCATAAGACAAAGTGGAGACCCAACGGTGACGTTACGCCCTCACGGTCGTTAAATTTTAAATCAGAGGTAACTTTTGATGCGAAACTCCGCTTACTTATTATAATACTTTTCCGGAAAGCTTGTGATTAGACGAATTCGCTGGAAAATTATTACATCATTTGGGGTTGCAAACAGCATAGCGAAAGACTACTTAAAGACCTGTGGTCGTCGTTATGGCCGCGGGGTCATTAGAATCTTGAATCGGCCATAAGTTTTGCTACGTAACTCCGTTTGCTTATTATAATATGTTTCTGGAAAGTTTGTAATGACACGAAGGCCCTAGAAAATTACTACATCATTGGGTGATGCAGACAACGTAGTAGAAGACTACATGTAGATAGTATATTAGAAGACTATATGGAGACCTATGGTCATCATTATCCCCGCACTGTCGTTAAATCTTCAATCGGCCTTAACTTTTTTTATGTTACTCTATTTTCTTATTATAATATGTTTTTAGAAAGACTATATTAGGAGGATTGTCTTGTAGAATTATTACATCTTTTGATTGTATAGTTGGTATTGCATAAGACTAAGGGAAGACCCAACGACGTCGTTATGCCCGCGCGGTCGTTAAATTGTAAATCAGATGTAAGCTGGTCTTGGAGAATTACTACATCGTTCGATGATATAGATTGTATAGCATAAGACAAAGTCGAGACCCAAGGGCGTCGTTATGCCCTCACGGTCGTTAAATTTTAAATCAGAGCTAACTTTTGCTGTGTAACTCCGCGTACTTAATATAATATGTTTACGGAAAGGTTGTAATTAGACGAATTCTCTGGAAAATTATAACGTCATTTGGGGATGCAAACAGCATAACGGAACACTCATTCGAGACCTGTGGTCATTGTTATGGCCGCGCGGTCGTTAGAACTTAAATCAGCCTTAATTTTTGTTTCGTAACTCCGTTTATTTACTATAATATGTTTCTGGAAAGCTTGTAATGAGATGAAGGCTCTAGAAAACTTTTACATCATTGGGTGATGTAGACAATATAGTAGAAAACTACATGGAGACCTAGGGTCATCATTATCCCCGCACGATCGTTAAATGTTAAATCGGCCTTAACTTTTTCTACGTTACTTCGTTTTCTTGTTATAAAATGTTTCTGGAAAGCCTGTATTGAGATGATGGTCTTGGAGAATTACTACATCATTCAATTATATCGATTGTATAGCATAAGACAAGGTGGAGACCCAAGGGCGTCGTTATGCCCTCGTGGTCATTAAATTTTAAATCAGAGGTAACTTTTGCTGCGTAACTTCGCTTACTTATTATAATATGTATACGGAAAGCTTGTAATTAAACGAATTCACTGGAAAATTATTACATCATTTGGGGATGCGAACAGAATAACGGAACACTCCTTTGAGACCTGTGGTCATCGTTACGGCCGCGCGGTCGTTAGAACTTAAATCGGCCTTAGTTTTTGCTTCATAACTCCGTTTACTTCCTATAATATGTTTCTGGAAAGCTTGTAACGAGATGAAGGCTCTAGAAAACTGTTACATCATTGGGTGATGTAGACAACATAGTAGAAAACTACATGAAGACTTAGGGTCATCATTATCCCCGCGCGGTCGTTAAATGTTAAATCGGCCTTAACTTTTTCCACGTTACTCCGTTTTCTTATTATAAAATGTTTCTGGAAAGCCTGTATTGAGATGATGGTCTTGGAGAATTACTAGATCGTTTGATGATGTAGATTTTATAGCATAAGACAAAGTGGAGACCCAAGGGCGTCGTTACGCCCTCGCGGTCATTAAAATTTAAATAAGAGGTAACTTTTGTCGTGCAACTCCGCTTACTTATTATAATATGTTTACGGAAAGCTTGTAATTGGATGAATTCGTTGGAAAATTATTACATCATTTGGGGATGCATATAGCATAGTTAAAGACTACTTGGAGACCTATGGTCATCGTTATGGCCGCGCGGTCGTTAGAATCTTGAATCGGCCATAAGTTTTGCTATGTAACTCCGTTTGCTTATTATACTATGTTTATGGAAAGCTTGTAATGATCCGAAGGCCTGAGGAAATTACAACATCATTAGGGATGTAGATAGCGTAGTAGAAGACAACATGTAGACAGCATATTTGGAGACTATATGGAGACCTAGGGTCATCGTTATCTCGGCGCGGTCGTTAAATCTTAAATTGGCCGTAACTTTTTTTACATTACTTTGCTTTCTTATTATAATGTGTTTTTGTGAAGACTGTATTAAGACGATGGTCTTGTAGAGTTATTACATCGCTTGATTATACAGATGGTATAGCGTAAGACTGAGGGGAGACCCAACGACGTCGTTATGCCTGCGCAGTCGTTAAATTTTAAATCAGATCTAAGTTTTCCTGTATAACTCCGTTTTCCTATTATAATATGTTTACGAAAAGCTTGTAACAAGTCGAATGTCTTGGAAGATCATAACATCATTTGGGGTGCAAACAGTATAACGGAACACTCCTTCGAGAGCAGTGGTCGTCGCCATGGCCGCGCGGTCGTTGGAACTTAAATAGGCCATAATTTTTCTACATAACTCAGTTTGCTTATTATGATACGTTTCTGGAAAGCTTGTAATGAGATGAAGGCTCTAGAAAACTATTACATCATTGGGTGATGTAGACAACTTAGTAGAAAACTATATGGAGACCTAGGGTCATCATTATCCCCGCGCGGTCGTTAAATGTTAAATCGGCCTTAACTTT
>QLOD02003152.1:0-10149 GCA_003260245.2 Sideroxylon spinosum | reverse complement strand
GACAAAACGTTCAGTGCCTTTTGGAAGACTAAATTTGACTTTAAAAAATGTTAAATAACCATGGATGCATCCTTGTAACTTAAAAATAATAATAATAATAAAATAAAATAAAATAAAAAAATATCTGGAATTGATATGGTATTAGAATTTAGAATTTTTAATTTATGTTCAACATTGCATTGATCAGACCCGGTGGTGGTGGTGGTAAACAAAGATTAAAGTATTTGATTTTATTTTTATTTGAGACAATATATATATTTTTTGTTGTTAGTTATTGTCAAAATGGTGGTACTTTCTGTGATTTGGTCCAAGCTGTCTTTATCGCTCACAAAAAGACCAGGTTAAGAAAATCATGCTTTATTCACTTTATTGTCATATTATTTTTTTTTCTTTCATAAAAATGTCATTTTTTAATTGAACTTTTTTTTCATCACCAAAAAACTGATACATGGGCCTTTTTGTGTTTGTGGGATATATGGGTTTCCCTTTCTCCCCTTCATGAATATGGGGTGTGACTAAATTGGATAGGTGTTCTGTTATTAATGGAATAATATTAAGTTTTTTTAATTATACAGAGCACTAATTGGTATGGTTATTTCGTAGTTTCATCCTTTCATCTCTCGTGAGAACTGTGGTGGAATTATGCATGAAGCAGCTTTTGCTATACTTGTAACGGTTGCATTGTCAATTTGTCATTTGCTTGATGTTTGGTGTTAAACAAAGTCCAATGGGATACCTTCAAAATTTGCGTGATACCAAATCGAATTGCTCCTTTGTTTATAACTTGAATATTTTTATTTCTTGGTGCATGTACATAGATGCATAAGATTTTTTTATTTTTTATTCTTTAAATTGGTATAATTCAACTGTAGAACTTACTTTTCATTTCATGAGTAGTTCAATTATAACTCCATTAATCGACCAAATCTAGATCAAATTTGTTAAATTTAGACTTGATTCACCTCCAATAATAATACATTTGATCTAGATTCAAAAGTAATCAGATCTAATCTTGCAAGATCTAAATTTGATTCATATATCCGAATTCGATTCGTTTTGAAAAATACTTACAAACACTTTTAAGAGATTAGTATGCATTTTTTTTAACTAACTACATTTTTGCAAATACTTTAAAAAGATCAGCATTTGTTTGAATTTAATTTTAAGCATGCTATTTAAAATAGTATTTTTAATTAATAATATTCTTACAAATACTTAAAAAATATTAAAATTTGTTTAAATTTTATTTTTGGCCAAGTAACATGATAAAAGAAAAATCACTTAGGGCCCATTTGGCAAAACCGTTAGTTTTTTATTTCAGTTTTTATGTTCAGTTTTCAGTTTTTGTGTTCAGTTTTTAATTTCTAGTTTTTATTTTCATAGAAACTTGACAACACGTTTGATAACGATAGTTATTAATTGGTAATTATAATTGTTTTAATTAAATAAATTAAATAAATTTAATCATTTTAACTATATTAATTACTAATATATCAAACAGAATTTATTATAATTATTTTTAAAAACAATTTAATAAAATATATATCATTTTAATTTAATTAATTAACTAATTATCTTAAATTAATTTGATTTAAATAATTAATTATATTATTTAAATTTAATTATTTTAATTATATTATTTTTTCAACATAATTTAATTCAATAAAAATAAAATATCTCAATAAAATTTAAGTCTATTATTTATTAAAAATAATTTATATTAATTTATTTTTATATTAACTTAATTAATTCAATTTAATTAGATAATTAATTTAATTTAATTTAATTGAAATGTACTAATTTTGATTATATGTTTATTAAAAATTATTTAATTCAATAAAAATAAAATATATTAGATGTAATTTAATATATTAAATTAATTATTGATTAAATTATATTTTAAATGTTTTTGTTTAAATAAAAAAATATATGATTAATTTAATATATTAGTATATTTTATATAATAATTAAATATTTTTATTATTATTTAATTTTATATATTAATTAAATATTTTTATACTATATAATAATATATTTGACGGTGACGAGAGATGAATGAAAAGTAGTAACAACGATAAGAGACGGTAGTGACTAGATGTTACTGGAGATCAACGGGCGATGGTAGTTATAACTAATAATAGTTGTATAAGAATATGAAAACTTAAAAAATTATATTTTCTATATTTTCATAATTTTAAAAAATTTTGAAAACGGTTTTCATTTTTCTAAAAACTAAAAACCGAAAACAAATTTGACAAACGAATTTTCGTGTTCAGTTTTTAAAAAAATTGAAAACAAAAACAGAAAGCTGAAAACAAAATGACTACCAAACACGGCCTTAATTGCCCGTCCACTTTTCTAGGAATTGTTTACTCACTCTTATGAAAAAACCTTAGTTGGCATCTGTTTTACATTTATATTTTTCGTTTTCCGTTTCTGGTTTCTATTTTCTATTTTTTGTTCCGATATTTATACTTTAAAAATACTAAAAACACATTTAGTTTGATATTCTTTGTTTTTTGCATTTTAATATTGTCTTTGTTTTAAGTTAAAAAAGTTCAAAATAACTTTTGATCATTTTAAAATGTAAATCTATTTTTTATTTTCTAAAACAAATTTTAAAAACATGAGTAACTAATTTTGTTTTGAGCTACCTTCCTTATTCCCAAAAACACAAGTCGAAAAAGGGACCCAAAACAAGGTACACCAAATAGATCCCTATATTCTTATTATCCATACAGTGAAAGTTTCTCTCTCTCTTTTTTTTTTTTTTGTTGTGGGTAAGGATACAATGGAAGTTTGGATTGACTCTCCGTGTCAAACAAAGTTAAATTTATTGTGTTGCGTTCATGTTTTTAATTTAACATATCCCAACAACAATTCCAGATGTAGATATACTTCGATCGCGAAGGACTAATAACAACCCCCAATTTATGTGGGGGTTAACATTAAACTTCAATTGATTAACAAAGATGCCCTAGTTCAGAGATCATCTCGCTTAGGAATAATGCAAGTAATGCTTAGCACATCCCAAATCTAACATGTTCCAAACATAGTTTTACATTATTTTGATCATATATTACATCATCAACGTCAAATATATGCCTATTTTAGCATAAACAAAGCTCTATTTGTTTATTTATTTCAGCACAGGGCCACACTTGGGGAAAGAAACAACAGAAGCTCAACAAGGGCAGTACCACTTCTAACTACTGGAGCAGTTAATGGTTTCTGCGCTATATAACATTGTAATTGATTTTCTCTCATTTTTATCTTTAGTATGTGATCTCTCTCTATTACCATTTTAGATTACTAGGATTTTACATTAATCTTGTCAACTTCCAACATCCAACCCAACAAGCTTATCTCAATTGTACACACTCTAATAGCATATTCTTTCTCAATGGCCCAACACCTTTTACAACAAAGCTTGGTTCATCCTAACATGTTTAATCTCTCTCAAGATAGACCCTGAAGCAGTCATTCATTGCCATCTTACCCCAGTGCTATTAGTAATATCAACACGAATCTCTTTTGTCGCATGTACAACTAATCCAAGGTATCTTCAAGTTCTAATTTTCTTTTCTTTTTCCTTTTTTAATTGAAATGATACAAAGCACGTATCATATTATATTATTTTATTATAGTGTCTCTAATCTTGAAAAATAGTTCTCTCCCAAGTATATCCCTAAAAATTTTATAATTCCCAACATATCCCATAGTTTTAATTACCACACCAAATTAGTTGCAAGAAACTGATGTCTACAAAAGTGACTAAGAGCACAATTATGCTATCTCAGTTGCCAACAGGAAAGAAATGGTAATAGGAACGAAATTCTAATATCTAGTACAGTAGAGAATTATAATAAAAGTTCTTGTTAGTGTTTTAGTAAGTATGAATGAGCCAAGAGATTCTTTTGTGTGTGTGTGTGTGTGTGTGTGTGTGTGTGTGTGTGAGAGAGAGAGAGAGAGAGAGAGAGGGGGGGTTGAATATACAAGACATTTAACACCAATCTTCCTGCATGGTTATATCTTCCCTTTGCGTGCTAATAATACACTGCTAGACTCAAATCGGATAAAGAAGGATTACCTTGAGCAATTGACAATTAATGCAAAACTTTGTCAGACCCCTTAGAAATGAATTCCATTTTCTATACGTTCCTCCTGTTATCGATTTTTTTTTTCTTTCTTTTTGTTTTTTTGTTTTTTTTTTTTTGTTTTTTGTTTTTTTGTTTTTTTTCCCCTTTAAATCAAATTTTCATCAAACGTCTAGATAGAGAAATACACCCAAAAATTCAATATTGTTTAAAAAATTACATTTGTTAACAGCTTTAAGAATGCACTGGGCTGGGAGGTTCAGGACTAATCAGCATTCTAGATTGGACTTTTAGAACTTGCTAGGTTTCAGAGTTGATGGGCAGTTGGGTTGAAGGCAATGGGGTTTGGGCAGCTTTTTAAGGGCAAGGATTGAAGTTATGGAAATAGGAATTAGGATGAAAACCTGAATTAAGGTCTGGGGACGGCTAGAATAATGTATCTTGCTGAGAAGGAGGCGGCATAATAGTAGTTTCTACAATTTAAAATTTTTATTTTTATTTATTTATTTATTTTTTTCATTTGCAATATGGAAACTAGTCCCGTAACAAATAAACACAGAGATCACTTTAATGTAGGTGAGCCTAATACCAATCACATCACATGTGAGTTGAAGCAACTCACGTTGGGATGAGATTGCCTAACAAGACACCAAGTTGACAACATGGTGACATTGGGAGATCAAAACACATCGTACTTTCACAAAAAGGTCCGAGCTCATAGATCAAAGAATAAATTCCTATCAATCAAGGATGCTCAAGGTAACATGTATGAAGAATATGAAGAAGCAATTCCATAATCACCCAACATTATGACAAGCTATTGGGTTCAGTTCAGCTGTTGATTACCCACTTGAGGATTCACAAACAGTCATGGAATTATTTCAAGACTCTCCCAGGCTATCCATTCTTGATCAGCTAGCCGATGATGTTTCTAAAGATGAGATCAACTCCACCTTATTCTCATTAAATGATCACAAGGTTCCACATCCTGATGGTTGCACTCTCTCTTTTCTTTCAAAAGAGCATGGGGCATAGTTGAGGATGATGTAATCTCAGCTATTAAATCCTTCTTTGTATCCGGTAAGCTCCTCCGGGGGGTGAATTCTACAATTATAGCTTTAATCCCTAAGGTCCCCAATCCCTCTGTGGTTACAGATTATCGCCCAATCTCTTGTTGCAATACCATACATAAATGTATATCCAAGATCTTATCTGGAAAGAATAAGAAGGTGATTCATCTTATTATCAGTCCTACCCAAGCTGCTTTTGTAGCAGGCTAGTCAATTTTTGATCAAATCCTTCTGATGCAAGAAATAGCAAGGAATTATCACAGAGCTCATCTCTCTCAAAGAACTACTTTAAAGATTGGATCTAATGAAGGCATTTAACTCTGTCTTGGCCACTTGTTTTGGATATACTCAAAGCACTGCAATTTCCAGAGAAGTTCATCAGATGGACTAAGGTTTTGCACCACTAGCCCTTATTTCTCCATTTCTATCAATGGTGCTCTTGAGGGTTATTGAAAAAGGTGCTAAAGGCTTGAGGCAAGGTGACACTATTTCTCCATACTTATTCATCTTAGTTATGGAATTCTTCTCCAAGCTATTCAAGAAGAAGATCTAAGAAGGTGAGTTCACTTATCATCCTAAATGTGCTGATCCTCTTATAACCCATATTTACTTTACAGATGACTTATTCATTCCATGCTACCCAAATGAGCTCTCCTTCCAAATTATTCGTAAAACCCTTTTGGAATTTAACAAATTCTTTGGATTACAACCTAATAATCAAAAAGCAAAGTTCATATGGCTGGTATTCAAGAAGAAGAAGAGGTAATATTATGCCCCATTTTGGGCTTTCAAAGGATAAGTTACTGATTAAATAACTTGGGAGTTCCCCTTATTTCCTCCAGACTGAAGTTTAATGACTGCTCAGAACTTATCAACAAGATTCTTACACCTATTAAAAGCTAAGTTGCTCGGACACTGGACAGGAATCGGATATGGGTGTGAATCTAGGTGTCTGATAATGCAAGTCTAGAGAATAGAAGATACGTGGATAAGGATCCGAATTTGAATACTGGTATGTGGATATGCCATGTAATTTTTAATTATTTTATAAATTAATATTATAAATGTATATATTTTTAATTATTTGTCGTTTGCCCTTCCGTATTAATTATTTGTCGTTTGCCCTTCCGTATCCCCATGTAATTTTTAATTATTACATGAATTAATATTATAAATATATAATTTTAATTATTTATCATTTGCCTTTTCGTCTACTGACTCTCTCTCTCTCTTTCTCTATATATCTTACACAAAAGAGAAGAGAAAAAGTCTATATACGCAAATGAAAGAGCAAAAGTCTTGCATGAGGGAATGTTTCTATCAGTGTAATTAATGTTAGCATAGTTAATAGCTTGCTTGGGACACGTGACTTCTATGTAATACACGTAAATGTTGTAGAACATAATTATATTTGTATAATCAACACAAAGAAGACAATGTTGAAGCCATCCAAAGAATCATTTGGACAGAGAATGCCATTGCCGGAGAGCGCTATCGCCGGAGAAGTCCAAAATGGATGATTTTTTCATCTTAGCATCACAGTCATATCCGAATTGAAAGTGCCACATCCAACTCCACACCCACACCCACACCCACACCCACACCCACACCCGAGTGGGTACTCCATAGTTTTGGGGGAGTCCACATAACTTAGATTAAAAGTTAGTAAAACCAAGCAGTTTCTAATGCTAAGCGCTTGCGACTCATAAAATCTGTCCTCTTCAGCATTCAAATATACTGGAGCATACATTTCATTCTTCCTCAAAAAGTCTATCAAGCCATTGAGCAAATGCTAAGGAGATCCCTTTGGTTAGGAACAAAAATGAAGAAGGCAGGAAGCAAAGTTGCATGGGAAGATATGTGTTGCCCCAAGAATGAAGGTGGCCTTGGTATAAGGAGAATGGAGGATTGGAACAGAGCAGTAATGTTGAGCCATCTTTAGTCCGTATGTTCAAAGAAACCAACTTTATGGGTCAAATGGTGCTACTCACATCTCTTGATGAACAAAGATTTTTGGTAGATCAAAGCTCCTTTTGACTGTTTATGGATTTGGAAGAAGATTCTTAAACTTAGAAATGAAGCACTTCCTATATGCAAGTATTAGATTGGTAATGGAGAAGACATATCTTTATGGAATAGCAACTGGAATCCTTTGGGGCCTTTGGTGCCAATATATGGAAGTTGTCTAGCTTCTGATGCAACCCTTCCTCTAAATTAAAAAGTCCCAACTGTGACCTTTAACGGTGTATGGCATTGGCCGTTTCCTAAGATAGGGGAGCTTTCGGAAATTACTAGACAAAGTCTGGATTGTCCTAACATCCAAAGAGGAGAAAAGTTTCTATGGTTAGCAACAAAAAATAACCATTATGCTGCCAAGCCTATCTGAGAGGCACTCGTGCTAGTAAACCAAAGGTTCACTGGCATAAGTTGCTTTAGTTCCCAGAACATATTCCAAGACAGCTTCATTACTTGGCTTGCAATTTGAGGGAAACTATCCACTAAAGACAGAGTGATCTCATGGGGCATAAATACAAATACTTCTTGCTTACTCTATGGTATTGATAATGAGAATATGGATCACGTGTTCTTTCGATGCCAATTCTCTCATGAAGTTAGAGCAGCCATATTTGACCTCTGCCTCATTCATAAGAACAAACAAACACAACAAAGTGAAATAGAGTGGGCCTGTGACATCCTGAATTTTTATTGCATTATTAGTTTAATTTTTATTTTATACTTAGAAATTTGAATTGTGTTAATTTAGTATTATTTTAAAATTTATTTAATTTTAATCTAAATTAATTAGTGGATTAATCAAGTTATTAATTAATAAATTAAGGTAGTGGATTAATGTAAGGGTGACGTGGCTACGTACATTTGTGTGTGTGGGTAATTGATAGCTAGGCCATGTGCCAAGCTTAGGGAAGCTGGTAGCTTGGCTACGTGTCAAGCCTAGGAAGGGAAAAAAGAAAAAAATGGATGGTTGAGGCGGTGAAGATTCAACCGCCAGATGCATATATAAATATATATGATGTATGTAAAGACTAGAGAAAAAAACAATGAGAAGGTAATGATTGTGAGAGAGGAAAAAATTTAAGGGTTTCGGCCGAGCTTTGTTGAGGTAATTTATTTTATTTAGTTAATTTAAAATTTATTCTATAGAAAATAGAATAAATTAAATATGTTGAATTTGTAACGATTGTGTTCTATTTATTAGATTTATACTATTAATTGATTTAGTTTATATTTTAAATGTTCAATGTTTGATTTGTATAATTTGTTTGGATTAAAATTTGGACCCAGGGATAGTCAACAGTAACCACTTCAATAATTTAATTTTCTTAGAATATTTGTTGTTCATGTGAGTGTGTTAAACTTTAAGATAAAAGATACTGAATATGAATTGATAAATTTTATTTATTTATTTATTTTGTTATTCATAGTTTGTGTTGATAAGAAATGTTGATTATTTATGAACTTTTTGTGTTAACGTTGAATTATGATTATTTATGAAATGATAAATATGAGTAATAGTTTTATTTGAAAAAAAATATTATTGCATATCAATATGAATTGTATGAACTATACTTGCATTATGGCCAGATGGAGCCAAGAAAAAAAAAAAAACACAAGGCCAGATGGGGCTAGAGAAAAAAATAATAATAAGGCCAAATGGGACTTACTAATTAACGTCACTGTCCATAATTGAACGCTTAACTCATAGGCCAAATGGGGGTCAAATGTGTGTTGCATTACTATTTAAAATTAGTAATCATGAATATATATATCATGAGACAGCCAGTTGAGACATAATGATTATGATGGTTGATAAATGAAAAGCAGTGATGAATTGTGTGTTGAGATATTTTTACTATTGTCAAATATGATACATTTAAATTAATTATTGGTTATTTGTGAGACATATGATTATATAATTACTGTAGATTATTTTTAGCGTATATTTATTATTTTTTATTTCAAGTATAATACCTTCACTGAGAGTGTGACACTCATACCTAAATTTACACATTTCAAATTAAGCTTAGAAGTGGCTGCATTTGCTTGGAGGAGAACTGGAGTTGTATATTTCCCTATTTTAATCATGTGTTAGTATTTGGAGTTTATGTAAATAAGTTTTTGTAGTATAAGACTAATGTTCTGTTTAATGGGTTTAAAACGTTATATGTTGTATATATTTAAGTATTCATGGGATTTTATGTTTATTTTACCTACAGTCATAATATAAACTTGACAGGTTGTGTTTTCTTTTAATATATATATCTATAAAAATTGTGATTTGGACAGAGTATTTAAAGGTGTCCACTTTATTTAAGAGATTAAATATGTATTCTAAAATAGGAGTGCAACAGGGCTATTAGTAAGTTCAAAAGGATTCACCAACATGGTACGCAAACTAGCATAGACAAGCCTTATCTATCACATATGGATTGAAAGAAATGCAAGGTCTTTCACAAAGCATAAACACAAATCCTCGAGGCATTGTTAGCAAGATCAAATATGAAGTTTGACTGAAAGCCTCTCAAATTAAAAACAGAAAGCCTACTTCTACTAATATAGAAATATGTACTAAATGGGAGATCCCAACACACGTATAGACCAATTATAGTGTTGGCTTGTATATGGTGTATATGTTGTATACCGAGGGTATGCCCTCTAGATTTTGTAAGAACTTATCACATTAATCCAAATGCTCTCTTACTTAACACCCCCCCCCCCCAAAACAAAAAAAAAAAAAAGGAAAGTTCTAGGAAGATTACTCAAAATAGACATAACAAAAATAAACTCTTGAACCTACACAAGGGTGTGTTAGCCACTTCTAAAATTCTTTTGTTTCTATCTTTCCACATGAACCAAAAAAGGCAAAAAGGGATTACATCCCATTTTTTTGACTTTGACAGATTCAATCAATAGCCCCATCAAAAACTCAAAAAAGCTTGTAAATCCTTTGGTAACACCTACTA
>QLOD02003126.1:0-10152 GCA_003260245.2 Sideroxylon spinosum | reverse complement strand
AGGCTTTCTTTGCTATTTTGGGCCTTATTGTCCTTTCTTGATTATCAATTATCTTAGGAACCAACTTGAAGCCTTTTTAATAATGCGTGTGATATATTGTTCTTCCTTGGTTTACACCTTATATATTATCCCTTTAAGCCTATTCACACACTTTATGCCTCACCCTCACATGTCTTGGGTTGTGAAATTGCTTCAATGTCAACAATGTGAACTTAGGTTCAGAATGCACACTTCTGAGAGCATATTAAGAGGAAATGTGGGGTGGAAATTTTAGTTGATGTATACATAAAAAATATATATATATATTTCTCATTTCTTTTTGCTTGAGGAATTGTGGGACTTGTGTGTTGTATTGTCATATTGGAAAAGGTCCTATGAGTAGTTTGTAAGTTTATGAATAAGCTTCTTATTGGGATTCTTGTTAAGGTCTAGGAATTAGTTAAATTAAGACTTGTGTGCACTTCAACACTCCTATCCCAAGACTTATGCTTTGATTTCCATGTCCTTCATTGTTAACCATAACCCATGGCTAAGTTACAACCAAAATAAAGACCTACCAGATTCTAAGCAAGCAACTCTTGTATGGTACATGTATTGATCTTGTGTAGTTTGTGTGGTGTGATCTCTTACACATGCATTGGAATATGGTGATGAGCTGTCCACTTTGATCTTCAATTCAGTTCACTTACTTATTTGTAGGGTTGTGTGCAACTAGAATAGCATCATATGCTAATAGGTATGTCTGAGCCCTTGATGAGTGAATTTTTTTTATGAGTGGTACTTTGTGAGTATTTGAAGTCAAAACATAGCTCCATTTATCCTCTTGGAACCTTGTTGAATGAATGAAACAATTTTGTACACATGCTCTTCCTATTCTGATAGTCCATGATTTATGCTTAGTACTTGGGAATTACACATGATATTTGGGTTTTGTGACTTGTTGAACATGAACTTGAGTCATTTTTGATCTTAATCACTTTTTGACATCTTGAGGCCAAGCCATAGAATTTTATGGGTAGATTCACTGCAAACCCTCACGAGACTTCACTCATCCGCTAGGGGTAACTTGGGGTTTTAAAAGGCTTGCTACACGTATCTAAGTGTAACCATGTTTCTTATGAAAAGAGAAATAGGTAGCAATTTGCATTCATTTTAATAAAGTCATTGCTAGAGACTAGCAATATTCAAGTTGGGGAGTGTGATTACACTTGAAAAGTGTAATTATAAACTCTATAACTTAGATTAGAAGCTTGTATTGTTTAATAAATTTACAAGTTTTGTTAATTTTTGTCATATATTTGTTCTACTCTATTCAGTGCAGGAAAGAGGAGAAAATAATCGTTATTAGCAGTAATGAAGATGAGGAAATCAATACCAAAGAGCCCTCAGCATCCATGCAAAGACCCCAATTTGAACTAGAGCAAAGACAAGGAGAGAAGAACAAAGTAGGAAGTCGGAATAAGGGATGGTTCGAACCATCTCCCGGCCTGTCCGAATCATTGCAAAAAAGTCCAGAAGTTATGATGACATTGTGGTCCGGACTGTAGCTACAAGGGGTCCAAACCACTGCAAGCAAATTTTACGAAGATGGCAAACTATGGTTCGGGATGTAGCCACTGGCGGTCCAGACCACTAGGTAACTTAGGGCTTCGTCTTCATGTTTTTAGGGTTTTTTAAAGGGCTTTATAAATAGGACATTAATGGGATTGTTTTGGGGAACCATGCTACCCGTCATTTAGAGTTTTTACATTAAATTTTCAAGCGAGAGTTTCCTTACGCTTTCGTATGGTGATTTTTCCTATTTTTTCTTCTCGGGTTTGTGTGTATGTGATTTCTTTTACATTGATTTCTATTGAAAGTATGTCGTTTCCGTTCTTTTTTTCTTCGTACTTGCTTCGTAGTGTTTTACAACCTTCATATATATTTCGTCTTCACTTCTTTTCTATTTTAACTTTAGAATGGATGTTCGTTTTTTTCGTGTAGATTTGTTTACGATTCTAATATGCTAAGCTAAATTTATCTTGGTTTTAACCTGCGATTGTTATGGAAATGGAGTAGATAGATTCGAATAGTATGTGTTTTTAAAGTAATATATTTCGATTCAATCGTAAAACTTGTTGATTCTAGGTTTAACCCTAAAAAACAAATCACCCATGTTATAGTCAGTTTCTCGGTTTCAAGTTGATCTTCTTGCACATCAAGTCTCTTATTTAATGTCCCAATGACTTCGAACTTGATTTCAAAACCGTAGTTTAACATTTATTTTATGAAAAAGGTTTTCAAGTTAAATCTTCTGACCTAGCACTATATGTGTAGATGATAGGTTGACTTACAGACATTCGGATCTATCTCTCCTGATTCATTACAGGATTGAACTGTGTTTTTTCGTTATTGCTTTTAAAGTCAAGTTAAATTTTATGTTTACATACTAGTTCAAACCCAATTTCAAAAGCCTCAAAAGAATGATTTTCCTTTTTATTTGTTTTTATTCTTCGCAAGTGTTTACAAAACGAGTTTTTGTTTTCAAAAATATTCACACACTAGCTCCCCGTGGAGATGACCTAGGACTCACCAAGGATAAAACTACGATCACCTCTTATACTTGGGAGAACAAACACACAAATTGAGTGCAGTCACCAGAACCTTATCATAGTGGAAGGAATGTCAGGGCATTGACAGGCATATGTTCTAGGAGAAACCCTCCAAAGGGAATAATAACATGATCCTTCCAGTTATAATAAGGCTATTTTATAAAGAGATGCAGATTCTTGAAAAACTACTACGAAAACTGAAATAAAATCTATGCACTCTAATCAAGTTTGGAAACTTATAGAACCACTTGCCAATATTAAACCTATTAGCTGTAAGTAGGTCTAGATGAGTGAGATGACTAGATGGGTTCATAGCTAAAGGCTGAGAGCATATGGTATGTAAATTACATAAGTCCATTTATGAGCTTAAGTAGGCATCTCGAGGCTAGAACATCTAATTTGATCAAGCAATCAAGTCGCTTTCTTTTGATCAAAACCTGGATGAACCTTGTGTAAATAACGAAGATGAAGCATGGTAGTGTTCTTATTCCTTTATGCGAATGGAATTTTATTCATTATGAATGATGTTAGTTTGTTATCCATAATTTAAGTAAGATTAGAGAAAACATTTGATTAAAAATGACCTGAGAGAAGCTGGCTACATCCTTGGGATCTACTTTTGTGAGATCACAGGAAAAGAATATTAGGCTTGCCTTAGAATGTATAAATTGATAAGTTAAATATGATATGCGTAACTCCAAGAAGGGTATGGTACTTTTCAGGTATGGAGTGCCTCTATCTATGAGCCAGTGTCCTAAGACACCTCTGGAAAAGGAACATATGAAGGTTGTTCCTTATGCTCTGGCAATAAGAAGCCTCATGCAAGCTATGTTATGTACTAGATAGGATATTAATTTTGTAGTGGATGTAGTCATTTTGACCAAGATTACATCACCAGATAACTTAGCTAATCCCTTTACCAAGTTTTATCCTGCAACGGTTTTTGAGTCTCACGTTGATTGGATAGGCATAAGATGTAATGGGTCAACGACTTAAGTGCAAGTGGGAGTTTTTTGGGATGTATGCTCTGAAGTCATTTATAAGATGATGCGCTAATTTCATTTTAATATAGAATCTTTATTTAGTTTGTTTAAGTTTTTTTTTTTTTTTTTTGTATGGATGCATATATTTCATATGATGAATGTAATCCTTGATTGATTAATGAACTTGATACATGTGAAGCACAAGAGATATAAATCTAAGCATTGGTTAATCTAGATTTATTCATAGTTAATGACGAGATGGGAATATCTCAACTAAAATATTGTTATTGATAGAATAATTTATCTCAATCACTAGAGTACTGGACTCTGAATTGAAAGTGCTGGTCTGGAAGACACTGAATGGGATGATAATAAGAAACACTTCTATGCTCTGCAATTTGCATTGATGTATTTTTTATATTCATCTAAGTAATTAATATTAATCCTAAGATAACGATGGACACTGATTATGCTTCAAAAGCGTAATCATAAACCTTGTTTTCCCTGCTAATACTGGTAATTTGTTTTTAATATGCCTATTTTCGTTTGATTTTATTTATTATGTTAGTTTGTTCAGTTATGTGGGTTTTAGTAGAAAAAGCACTAAAATAGCTTGTTGGAATGGGATAAGCTGGAACAAATCTAAATTGTGGTAGAATATGGGGCATATATTGAGTTTTTGGGGTCCAATTTTTCAAAATCCCAAACTTAGACATTTTGATCTACAAATTTCATGAAGAATCCAAGTCCAAAAGAGGTCCACATCTGCCTCAAAAATAGCTTGCAAAGTTGTAAAATGGGAATTCTTCGGATGGTTTAGCACAACACCCTTTTATTGTTTTGGCCATAGCCTTTTACTCACAATTCCGATTGATGCGATTCTTTTTAGGTTGGAAAGAAGACTCAAAGAGCTAAAAATTTCATGTTGAAGCCAAAATCTAGTCACATTATCTTCTAGCAATCAGACATTGTCCAGATGCCAAGTCCTAGCATCTTGAGACTTCCACACTATCTTCTAGTATCCGGAACTGTAATCCCAAGGCTCTGTTTTTAGTATTTTTCTAGAATTCTCTATATATGCCTATGCTGTATTAGACTTTGGAGGGGCCGTTCCTGAGATTCTAGTATTAGCTTCTAAGAGTTTTTACATACTTCTGAGAGAGTTTTCAATGATTTTATAATGAACAATGATACGTTGCAATTGCACATCTGTTCTTCATAGTTGTTTTGTTGATTTATCTTAATGGACTTTGTTTTCATCATTCTTTATTCTATTTTTTGTTTCGCTTTTATTTCTGTTATGACAGTGTAAGTTTTTACTTGATTCAACCCATTAATGATGGGTGGATCCTTATTTGAATGATGATGTGATTGAATATACGCATATAATGTAAAACTTGTATGCTGTGGATTCTTTCTTACTAGATCAACCCACACCTCTCAAAACCTTGGAAAATAGCAACTAGTCATATTTCTTTGAAATCCCTAATACCCACATATGATTAACAGTTTCTTAATACTTTGAAGTATAAAGATCAAATCTATGGTTTTCCAGATTTTTCTTATCCTTTTGCTTTTGAAAACTTTTGAAAACAAGCAACCTTGACCATATTTCATAGAAATCACTGCTGACATTCATGAGATTATAACTTTCTTTTATCTCTTGAAAACTCATGGCCTCAAATTTCACCAAAATCATTGATGACGTTTGCTTGACTATAACTTTATACTTTGAAAACACTAAAAAGAAATCTGGATTAAATGTTTTTAACGGTTATATCTTTGTTATCACATCTAGCATAAGAATAAGATATCCAGAAGAAGTTGCTTTCCACTGATTGAAATCCTTGCTTTCTAGTAATTTTCTTTAATCTAAGTTTCTTTAAATTCTGTAGTTTTTCATATTTAGGTTAGAGTTAATTTAAGTACTTACTTTTAAATTAGTTTAATTAATTGTTGCTTTTAGATTTACTATTTACTAGTGATAATCAAATCTTACCAAAACCAATATCTTAAGAGAAGAATAGTAGATTAAAATAGCTTTGTAACATTAGATTTCAATGTAATTCCTTGTGAATACGTTCCTGGTCTCACTAGGTTAAACTACACTGCACCCTCTTACACTTAGAAGGTATTTCTAGTTGCACTACTCTGATGCAGTCAGACACTATTTTATGTATTGATGACTTTTATTCATCAAGGGTGAGGCGAATTATCATTAGGCACACCTCAATGTTTTGGAAAATCCTTGCATAAAACTTGGGAACATACACTATCAAGAAGGAATCTATAATAATATTTAAGATAGAAATATTATCCATTAAGAATATTAACTAATCATTAAATTCAGATCCAGTCGTCTTAATAATAATATGTTACTAAGGTGGTGACCAACAAAAAAATGATTAGAATAATAATTCTTAGATAATGGAAGGAGGTATCAATAAGAATTGGATAATATCTTAATTCTAATTGAATCTATATCTTGTGGATGGACTTAATTGCAAACTTAATTAGTGAACATGGTTCTTTATGAAATTATTTCAATAAATAAGGGTTAGAATTCTACTATACCTTTTTAGTGGAGTAAGGTATAAATATTAGGGGGGTATCTAATTATGAGATAATGATGGGTAATTTCCTAATTAGCCAACTTAAGTTTATTTGCACCTAGGTCTTCTACTCTTGCCTATATAAAGGATCAATTTTTTAGGCTACCCACAGAACTCTAGATGTTAGAAAAAACCTGAGAAGATCCTGACAGGATAAATAGCAGAAAATCTAGGAGTCTTAATCGTCAGGGATGAAAAGTTTGAGAAACCATAATCAAATCAAGAAACGACAAAATGTCAGTTTTGATTATTGATTTGAATTCATTTTTGTATTTTGAATATAATGGTATAAGAAGTTTGGATTATTTCATACATGATCGATCCAAAAAAATTTTCAAACCTATTCCGCTACATTCTTGATTCCAACATATGCATGTGGAAAAAACTTTTGGAATTTCATAAGCACCAGATGACACAAGTTGGCATTCCTTTTGGTGGTGTACTGATAGTTGTTTCACATTAAAAGAGAAAATATCCCCTCTAACCTTCAATTTTCTCCACTCTTGCGATTGCTTAATTACACATCTTTTACTAAGGCGATGTTGCTGGAGAAGAAGACACCAAGATTAATTACATAAACTAGATGTAGCTCCAAAGTTGCTGGAGAAGAGGAGATCTGCCACACCACAAATCTATAACCTGAGGCCACAAACACTAAACCCAAACACATCATACAAACCACATCTAATGACATGGCCATAACCTTGATAAAAGCCATACAAAGCATAGATAGAGGCAAATATACTATAAAATATAACCGAATAAAATAATACAACTAAACCATAGTCAGCGCTAGGCATAATGCTCCATATTATCATACAACTCCATCAAAGTACTGTAACAACACAAACTGTCACTCTATCTAAGGGCACAAAAAATAACATAAACCTCACAACGGAGCTGTTAAACTGCATAATTGTAAATAAAAGATTGAAATAGAAGGACAATCTAAGTCCCTTAATCAAATGCCTCCTCTGGTAGGCCCATCTCAAAACCTGTAACCATAACTATAAAGGGGTGAGCATTAATCCATGTGTGGCCACCAAAAACACAAACATAGAAAAAAGCAATACATGCCTTAATCTAATAATGCCTTCATGTCTTAGTCTAATAATACCTTAACATGCTAATCATATACCATGCAAATTAATGTCAACACCTCAACATTTTGAATTACAATATCAAAGTTAAACAATCATATTAACCATGCATTCATTATAATCCTTTGGTCTCATATTATCCTTATTGGTTCCATTACTTTGTTACATGATTATGTCTTATGGACATTTTTCATCCCAAGTATCTATTAAAACATTTTAACATCATCGATCTTACCAAGTCACAAGAAAACATATTTAAAATAACTCAATTCCCATAATCAACCATTAGGAACTTAACCCAACTCATACACACCTTAGCAGGCCAATATACGATACCTAGACTCTTCTCAAACACAAATTAACACTAACACATAGGATAGGTATTCTAGTCACAAAGACATCCAAAATACTGTATTCAAGGGTTTATGCCACAAAGGTAATCCCAATACCCCATTCAAGGGTCTGCACTACAAAGGCAGTCCAATTACCCCATTCAGGGGTCTAGGTGTGAAAGCAGTCCAATGCACTTTATTGTTACTAACCCATTAGAAACGTTAACCAATCTTGTGCAAGTTAGGGGACTTTCAATCCCTAGGTGTGTATACTTACTCGAGCCAACATCGTCTCATCCCACTCACTCTACACACACACACCATACGACCTGACAGCACTTAACCAACACACCAACACAATATAACTCCGCAATCATGCAAGGATAACATAGTTCTCGATAAGACATCATAGTCCAAACCACCTCATCATGTTTATTAATCTCGATATCCTCCATATCTCTCATCATTTAGTTATTTCATCTATACTACATACTTTAGATTCATATTATCATATTATGGATACTAATTCCTTTATCATTATTCAACATTTAACATGTTCATTTCATTTCAAAATATTCCTTTCTGCACCACCAAGTATCCTTTATTTAACTTCCCACTATGGTATAAAGAATTTCTTCCTATCATCACATTCTTCTTTTTTTTGGAATCTTTGTTTTCCAAAACCATTTTTAAATGAAATTTCTTTTCAAATCCCTAATCATCTCTTTATAACTAAATGTTTTCATTGAAAACTTCATTTCTTCAAATATATTTTAATTAATTTCCTTTGAAAACTTCTTTCATTTGAAAACCATCTAAATGTGTTAGGCATTATTTCTTATTTAAAACACTTAAAATATTCAAATGCCTTTACTGTTAGAAATCTCATCTAAAAGATTATAAAATTTGAAGTGATTTCAATACCATTTCCAAATCATCTCCTTTTTAAATCTTTATTCGGTCAAACCCTTTTGGACAATCAAACATAATGCCTTTATTGAAAACCTTATAGGAAACGAAACACCTTTGAATATGAATAGGTGTTAGAACCATTTTTTTTTTATTAATAACAACTGCGAGTGAAAATCCATGTTTGTAAAGTTTCTAAAGTGTCTTGAATTGATTTTTTTTGGTTAACTTGTTCTTTAGTTAAAAAAATATTGACAACTTTTATAACAGTGAGAGAGCTGAAGGATAATTCAAGCACTCAAGATTCTGGAAAAAAAGCAAGAAGGGTGTTCGAGTTGCCTAACTGGAATTTTTGTTACCCTAATTTCATTAGAGTACAAAAAGGGTTTTTCTAGCAACCGTAGATATCTCTGCCATTCCATTGAGTCCTAAAAATTTAAAGTTATAATATTCAAACTGAAAAGATCAACAAGTGGGTTTTCAAAAGAACATCGATTCAACTTTTCATTCTAATGAAAAAGAACATCTCTAGATTCTAGGAGGTTCCATTTGGGTTCCAGAATGGAGTCAATCTATAGGCTTGGTTCATCATTGGTTCTAGTGAGTAAGAGAAAAATAAAGTTGGGATGGGGTCAAGTTATATCTATATCCGATGAATCTCTTATTACCTATTCATTTATAGTGGATTGATTTTCATGCTAGTCGCCTTATAAACTCAAGGTTTTACCTAGAAATGATTATAGGTTTTTCTCATTAAGATCTTATGTTCTCTCTCTATGGTTGGCTGTAATTATTCTCCATGGCATTTTTTTTTTTTGAATTAGTATCAGAGTGGATCACTTTTTTTTTATTAAACAAAATCTATTTGGTTAGATTCATATTTCAAAAAAGAATATTTCAAAAAATTATTAAAAAAATTATAGAAAATCTTAGAGAGGGAGGATCATTGTTAAGCCACCTTTATTTGATGGGTCTAACTAATTTTACTGGAAGGCTAGAATGAAAAGTTTTCTTCAATCTATTGATGAAAATGCTTAGGACTGTGTAAAAAATGGATGCAAGCATCCGATTAAGGTCTCAGCTGATAAAATCATTACCATGCTTAAGCCTGTCTCTGAATGAGATAGAGTTGATTAGGAGAGTAGGGGTTCAATAGAAAATCTATAAATTCCATTTTTAATGCTATAACTCATAATGAATTTGGAAGGATTTCAAATTGTATTATTGCAAAAGAGGCCTGGGATATTTCACAAATTACTCATGAAGGTACTGACACAGTTAAAAAGGCCAAGCTACAGAGACTTAAAAGTTCTTTTGAAACATTGAAAATGGAGGAGGATGAAGTGTTTGATCAATTTTGTGTAAGATTAAGTGATATTATGAATTTTCACTTCAACTACAGTGTCTACATTCCTTCATTAGAAATTGTGAGTAAAAGTTTACGATGTCTCCCTGATCAATTTCATTCTAAAGTAATGGCTATTGAAGAGGCAAAAGACATTGACTCCAAGAAAGTGGAGGAACTTGTTGAGTTTATTTAGACTTTTCAGTCAAATCTTCGACCTACCAAGAAAAATAAGGGGATAGCTTTGAAAAGTGTGAAGAAAGAAGATGAAGATTGTGAT
>QLOD02003100.1:0-10154 GCA_003260245.2 Sideroxylon spinosum | reverse complement strand
AAGTTGAAATTTCAAAAAATTTATGAGACAAATTAAAATTTATCCTAATAATTAGTGAATTTTTATTGGAATTCACGAAAGTAATTTATATATAAACTAAGGTAGAGTTTGGAAAGTTAAAAAAAAAAAGACCATTTTTTTAGCTAACTACTAAAAAACTATTTTTTTTTTTTTTGTGCTTGGGATGAGAAAGCAAATTTTTTTTTCTTTTTTCTTTTTTTGTGTTTGAGAAGAGGAAAAAAAAATTAGTTTTTTTAGTAGTTAGTTTTTTAATATTTTGTTAATTTAACTTTTTTATGATTCACGATTTAAAAATATTTTAAAATATAAGAGAGTAAATTTAATTATTAAAAAAATAATAAAAAATTGAGTAACTAAAAATTAGTTAGTAACTAGCGGTTGCAAAATGTAAGGATGGTAAACATTTCCAAATACAAGTTGTGAACAACCCTAAGGTTGGAAATTCTAAAGAGTGAGCTCGTGAGGGCTTAATAGAAACTATTCTAAACATTGGAGAGCTACTCAAGACTTTACAAATGGCTTTAATCTATGAAGAAATCAATTTAGATAAAAAAATGTAATGCTAAGTGATGAGTGAAATATATGAGAGGAAGGGAATGATTAATTAATAAAATTATATCTTTTAAAAAACAGTCACAATTATAGTATTTAATAATGTATCACTGTCATATCCTGAGTTTTAATAGAAAAATCGAAATATGATAACCAAACTGATTACATAAGTTCTTCCCTAATCTAACTATTTAAAAATACTACACATATGCTAGGTCTTATATTAACAGCTAATCGTCGATCTGGGTCCCTTTGTCATCCTCAATTCTCGCTATCAAACGGATTTTCTATATAAAACCTATAAGATGGGGTGAGCTACTAAGCCTAGTAAGAAAAATAGTCGAATAATATCAACAAGTATTTTTATATAAAGACAGATATTAAGCGCTTAGAGCAATTGTAATTATCAAATAAAATAGACGATAACATTACGAATTAAATGAATAATCAGTGTAATGCTTATATAAGATACTCCATTCCTATACCCTTATGATACCTTGCTACCCTTATAATATTCTTAATGTAAAAGTACCTGAAATTAATATAATATTAACAATAATCCTTTTCCACCTTTATATTCCCATACCACCCTTATATCATAACTCTGTTGCCTCGGTCTGATGGCTCAAATTTTCAAAATACAATCAACAGTATTACCCACACAACTATCAATGAATTTTAGAATATCTGAGAGCAATTCAAACCCCGCAAAGTCCAATCCCATTATTTTACATTCTCCCGTAATATCACAATAGTCATGCAATGAAATTATATATTCTTATCATGCCTTTACATGAGATACTAACTTTCAACTATAAGAATAAATCTCCTACCTGAACGGGTCCAGTAATCTTTCTTGTTGACTTTTCTCTTGATCCAGGATAAATTCTGTGTAAATAAATTATGACTTATCAACAAATATTTATATGTTATTATCTAATCACTTCAATTGTTGTATTTGGCCCAAGAGGTCTAGATTAATGATTCTTTCGTTCCTAATAATTTTACCTAATTTTTAGACAAATATTTAATTCCTTTGACTAATTACTTACTAATAATTTATTATTATCATCATCATTATCATCATCATTATTTATTATTATTAATAATAAAAAGAGGTTCTCATCAACTTAAATTTTATATTAAACACTCTATACTACATGACTAAGTATTAGATACATATATATATATATATATTTTAGGAAACCAAATTATGGAGGTGGTTGTTGTGGATTGCCCTCAGATCTAAATTTTTAACCCAATAAATTATATACATTAAACCATAATTTAGTCTAAATTAATTAATAATATAAATCTAATAAATAAAACACTACCACTATATTTTCAACACATTTAATTTATTTAAACTTTCATAAAATTATTTTTGTAAATTAACAAATTAAAATACATACCTTTTAAAGTTTGGCGTAAATTTCCTTAAACTTTCCTCTTTTCTCCACTATTATTTCCTTATTTCCCAATCCTTTGTCTCCAACATTCCCATATGTTCACACACACACACACACACACACACACACACAATTTGGCCTTTATTCTCAATTTCCACCCGTGGCCTTGTCTCCATAAATTTTTTTTTTTTTTTTTGCCCTTTCCAAGTGGCCTTGTTAGCTCCTTCCACCCACACACCCATTATCATTACATATTACACCATACACCTATGTTAATTAAGACCATTAATTAACTAGATATCTCATCATCCTTATCCACCAATTTAATTTCCAACTAATTAATTTAAAAAAAACTAATTAGATTTTTAAAATAATGTCCTATTGATGTAATTAAAATTTCTAAAAATAAAAATCACATTAATAAGGTGTTTAAAATTTACTAAAAATTTAGGATGTCACATCACGTTGCACAATTATGTATTTTAGTATCATGTTTCATATATATATAATATGGTATCTATATTAAATTACTAAAAGTTAGAATAAATTTATGAAGTTTATTTTAATAAATATTTTCAATCATTTTACTATTTCAAATTTCTATGTAAAATAATTTTTTAAGAACACCCAACTAAATAAATAAACAGTTTCATCATTTACTTATGTAACTACAATATAATTTTATTACGCTAGACAATGGACATGTTGAGGCAGATTCAAGTTAACTTTCAGGTGTCTCATTCAACCAATCAGTTGGTTGAATGACGCGAGCTCCACTGTCATGTAGGCAATGGTGATAAGGTGCGGGATAGGAAATGGGTGAGGTCAGGCTTTTCGCTTGTGTAAACCTATTTATTTGTTTTAAAATTTATAAAAGTAATTAGTTTTCCATAGATTTTGTATAAGAAAATATAAATAAGAAATATATAAAAACAATTTTTTAAATTTTTTGGGGCTGAAATCCAACCAACGTGGTCAATTCCAAGCTCAAGCTTTAAAAAAAATAAAAATAAAAAACAACAAAACAAAACAAAACAACACAAGAACAAAACAAACCAAGAAAATGAGGCTGAATAAAAAAATGGATAAATTACATTTAAACTTCTTTAATATTTGAGTAATTGTACGTAGTACTTCTTAACATTTAAAATTATAATTAACCCATTATTTTGAAATCGTACTAACCCTCTGACTCTAGTATTCTTTTAGGATTCAACTAAAACGACGACATTAGCCAATTTTTTTTTCTAATGTATCAAATTTACCCCTCTTTCTTTTTATTATTATTATTATTATTATTATTTAAAATTATTTCTTTTCTTATTGCCCTTCCCCCCTCTCTCTCCCCCCTTTACGGAAGCATGCCAGCATCATCAGGAAGCCCTGTTCAAGTATGTGTCTTCATTTTCTCTAACTATGTTCATTTTTCTCCATATATATATATATATATACACCAATGTATATGCCACAGCTTCGCCCATTGTTGCCCTTCTATTCTTCTTGCAGTAGATGGATGTTCCTTTTCTCCACCTCTGTGGCCAAATCTGATGGATGTGTAATCGAGATGTGGAAGGGGCATGGGACAGAAGGAATGGGATTGAAAATTTTTATGGGTTGTGGAAGGAATTTAGGGTAGAGAAGAGGAAACCTAAGAGCCATTTGAGATTATGGATGGTGGGTTGGTCTTAATTTTTGAATAAATTAAGGTTTTTATCAAATCGAGAGATTTAGATTGAAAGCTAATATAAAACGAATGAACAGAGGAGTCTTTGGGTTGTGCTTAATGAGAGCCAAAAAATATTACAAATTTTTGGAAGAGAAGCTCAGGGTAGGTGATTTACCTAAAGAAGGTTTTAAATTGATAGAGAAAAACAATAATGGAGTGAACTTTCTTTGATTTTTGAAGAAAATATACACATCTTTGAGAGAGGGGGAGAGAGAGAGAGAGAGAGCAATTGGACAGTGATGGGCGACTAGGGGTGTTTGGCTCGCCACGGCACCAGACATTTTCTGACAACAGCGTCAAGGATTCTTCGTCCTCGTCAATTGATGGGTTTTCCTCTACCGCAATGAGTTCTCCTTTGCCCGAGTCAGCTGCTATCCGTCCTCATCACCGGTGCCGTCAGCTTCGTCAGAACGTAATGCAAGAACAAAAGTCTCTCATTCACCAACCAACCCATCTCCATCTCTTTCTATATATATATGCATGTATACATTTTTGTGGAGTTATTTACGTGTATATATATATATATATATATTAATTATACATATTATCATAAATTTTCGCGGAAGAGAATTTACAAAACTGTGTTCGGTAACGTTCTTGGAGATAACGACACAACAAGTGTCGGTCATTGAGCTGCTAACATGCTGATGTCACTTGTACAAACACACGTCAACTGTCAACTTACCCCTTCTTATGTCTTAACTTAATATATCATGTATATATATATATATCTTGACTTTGAGCGATGCTATTTCTCAATTAAATAAAGGAATGGTATGTTTTTGTCAAAATAAATAAATATTCAATTTCTTTGGGTTTAAAAAAAAAAAAGAAAAGAAAAAACTAAATGTGAAATATATTTAATATTTTTTTAAAAGCTGATTATTATTAAAATGTTTATTATAATTACATTACAAACTAAAAGAGATAGAACAGCCCCAATTCTCGGCAATTATAAAAAACATTTAATCATGTTAATTTAAAAAATCACGAACTTATCATTTTATAATTTAAATAATTAAAAAATAATGTATTTTATATAGTTTTTTAATTTATAATATTTGTAGTGTATAAATAATTAAAAAATAAAAGATTTTAAATTTTAAAAAAAATACAATTTTAAAATATATATTTTAAAAAATATATATTTACATTTTTTATTAGACAAAGTCAACTAAATTTATTTATTTAAAAATATATTTAAATTTTAAAATTTTAAAGTCTATATCAAAAAATAAACATTTAAATTAAAATTTCAATTTTAACGTGGTAAAAAGTTAAATTTTAAATAGATACATTCTTACACTATGTGTTATTTATATAACAAGCAAATGGCCAGGACCATTTTTCTTTTTCTCTCACTCTTCTTATAATAATAATTTTTAATACGTTTTATTTTAAATGAATATTTTAAAAAATGTGATAATATTTGTAATGAATAAAAAATTTATATACTTTTATCTCTTTTGATTAATGATTTTTATTTTTATATTTTAATTTTTAGATTTTTTTATGTAAGTTTGCTTTATAAATTTAAACTTGAGTTATTTATATGCCAAATTATATTTCTGTGTCTTCAGGCATGGGTAATTACTAGTTTAAATATAAATAGTTAAAAGTAATTAACTATTCCTCAAAAGAATGTAACTTAAATATTTGTTAACTTCTAAATTAAAGAATAGAGTAAAACAAGAATAAACTAACTCAAAATTTATCAAAATAATTTCTAAATGATTACACATCAGGTACAAAGCATCACATAAGTTTAAGCCCATACAAAACTTGTTTTTATGTTCATATTTCAAATGAAAAATGTAAGAATAGTAAAAAAGAAAAAGAAAATACAATATATCACTCTGTATCATAACGAGACCTCTTAACTATACGGCGTAGTCAGTGAAGTGGTACATCGTCAGCCATGGTCACTACTTCATCCTCCGTGCATGGCTCCTCAATCGGTGCATCCTCAAGACGTGCCTCCGCCACTGCTCCCGCTGGTGTGTCCTTCACACGAGCCTCTCCCGCTGATGGCTCATGTACGCGTGGCTCGTCCGCGCCTGCATAGGTAACACCATAGGACTGTGCTCGTCTGCTTCTACAGTCGATGATGACGTGCCTGTCCCTCATGCTTTAGGTCGTCGTGTGAAAGCTTAGTCGGTGCATAGGGGGTCGTCATCGACTGCTGTGTATCAAATACAGCTACAGGTGATTCGGATACTGGGGATGTAGAGAATGGCTATATGTACAGAATCCCAGAACAGAAGTTATCCATATTTGCTAGGCATGAAGCGCATGCCTCTATAGTCGGCAGTGGGGTCAGTAGCTCGACACTGGGATCTGGAACCAGTAAATGTGTCTTACTACTCTGCTACTCGTTACCCGACGCTGACGATGGTACGTGTCTCTCGTGTATGTGGCTCGAGGTGGATACGGGGGCTGTGGAACTACTCAGCGCGTCTGAGTCAGGCACAGGTGACGAGAGTAGCTTATCTCAAGGCAGAGGGCCATATCCTATCGGAGGCCCCTGTGCTCGTCTACCAACAGACCGTAATCTGTTGGAACACGATAGTCTGGCCTGAGCGGATGAGCCTACCTAACTAGTAGACTTGGATGCCCATAGTCTCTCCGCATTATCGATCGCCTGTGATCACTGGTCCTGTTTGCTGAATATTCTACTGTAGAGCCTCAAGATATCCACACTAATCTGCATAATTGACGACTGCAGTTGAGACCTGGTGCATGCTCACAATAATGTTAACCTGCATCGTACAAATAATTATGAAGATAAATGTAAAACTAATAAATAAAACAGATACTATTCAAATATACGTAACTAAAACACCATACGAGGATCGAAATATCAGTTGTCACTGGCTGAGACCCATTAATGGCACGTATGAGGGCGGCGCGATGTGACTCTAGGTGATTTGATGATACCAGTTCCTGTACTGGTCGTAGTATGGGAGACGTGTAGTAAAAGCCTGACCCTGGATGATCAACTCCCATTGTCTACCTCACTCCTCAACGTACCGCTGATGGTATTGTAGCCAGTTCACCTCCCATCGTCCATGCCTCGTAAGCTCTTACAGATGGGCATTCATGTTGAACTCTAACGGGATCACCTGACGGAGACTGAACTGCCTCAGAACACGTCCGGGCAGGTGGTACTTGACAACCTTATAACATATCAGTGGATATGTCGAGCGCCACACTATCACTCCAGTACGGAAATAGTCAGGAAGAGTACTCAGAATTGACTCTGGGTATGGACACCAAGTCACCTAGTCCTTCCCCATGAGCATTGGCTGCTCTCTATAGTCCTTTAACAACCTTGTAAAGCTCACCGCCAAGTCCCTTTTCCATCGGCATCCCCATGGATCAACTGGAAGGCCAAACTCTTGTGGTACAAGATAAGGTGGGGGTGGTGGTCGTCTAATGACTGGTCGGAACTATACTAGTCTCTCCCAAACCCAAACCTACCATTAAAAAAACATAAATTGTATCAAAACAACATGATAACATCAATACAAAGAAAGTTTTTATTGTACCTAAAGTATACCAATCGATCCTGCCATCTCAATCATACGGGTAGTGGAAGCTGAGCACATCTTCCTGTACAAGCAGGCTAAAGCCGCTTCTCCACAAGCTAGCCTACCATATGCATCCAAGTCTCAGAGTAACGTTAGGTAATGTAGCTTTACTAAGTTATCTGAGTGGTCTGGCAGTAGCTGCGCCCTGATGATAATGAGAATCAGTAACCGGGCATGGCATTGTATGTCCGTGTCTATAGCCCTCTCTGGTAACTCTAAGAAATGGTCCGTGAACCAAGTAATCTTCAGTTGTCCCCTCTTGAAATATATCCGATTTGGGGTCTTTTCAAGTAGCTCCTAGCATAGTGCTCGCCGTCCCACTAGTCCAGGTTGTTGATCTATTCCCGTGATGGGCTTCTCGTCACCTCGTAAACCTGAACTAACCTTTATATCCTGTAACGTGATGGTAATCTTGTCGACGGGAAGGTGAAATGTATGGGTCTCCTATCTTTATCACTTTGGCCCTATGAAGCTACTGCAGACACATGAATCTTGAGGTGGATCCATTATCTGACGGAGGGCGGTCATCATAGTCCGAACCCATAATACCTGCTTAAACGACGTATAACACAAATGTAAGAAAAATCAGTATTAACGACTAAGTAATTATTGAAATGATAGCATAAGTATAATATTGTAATTATCAAATTTAAATTACGTACCGTAATAGGGGACTCCCAATTATCAGTAGATCGATGCTCATTCTCGGAATGGAGTACACTGGCATCTAATGGCCCAGGATCCAACATATGTCATCGATGAGACATCTCACTGGACAAATTACGTGAACATTTACAATTTGTAACTAGCAACACATTAACAGGAAAATAAACTAATAAATTGGTGCAATCAAGCATATTGACTATTAACAAGATGTTGAAATTAACTAAATAACACTAAACAACAATAAATTTAAGTAAATTAAAGGTCAAAGAAAAAGTTTCAAACAAATCCCACTCTTTCATCCCTATAAAATTCAAAATGTTACATCATCGACTGCAGTGGTTGATGATGATGAGGCCCGTGCCGGGCACTTGCGCCGATCATGACCCTGTTGCTTACATATCCACAATGTAAGGAGGACTTACGTTCTGACATGTCCATCTCGTTCCTCAACCTGGTTGAAAGGGGACGGCCCTTTTCGTGGAGAAGATTTAAGTTATGGATAAAGAATCGGGTTTGGATGACGAGCCAGTAGTCCTCATGTTCCAATGGATGAAACTCCAGCATGTAAGTCTCCACATATGACTTCATTGAGTATACACTTGATACTAATTGCATCCAATCCATGCGTATTCTGTCGCACGCCGCTATCACATGCGAAACAGGGTAGCCTTAGTACCTCCCACTTGCCACAGCTGCACCTCTTATTCCCTAATCACACCACCTGTGTGTTGCTACCCCTACTTAGATGGGAATTAGCCACGACTTGGCACTCCTCAGTTATGTGATTGAACTCGATAACCTAATGAGCTAATGCCTCATTTTGAAAATTAGTTAAAAGTTTTTGGACCCAGCAACCAACTTTCGTCCCTTTTTGCTTGCATTCTAAGCAATTAGGTGATGCTGATAGAAGTATGAAACTATTTTATAAAATGTTAACTGAACTGTTGCAGTAATCGGTAAGCTTCTTGCACCACGTAGTACATTGTTGAAATACTCAGATAAGTTAGTGGTCATTATTCCATATCTGTGAGCGCCACCATAACAAAAGGTCCACTTCTCCTTTGGAATTTCATCTAGGTATTTCCATGCTTCTTGGTTGAGGGACTTTAGGAACTCCATTGACTCGCTGAACTTACGGACTTGAGTAGCCTTTCCTGCTTGATTCAGTAGGTTATTCAGTTGTTTGTCGGGCCATTTCTTCTTGAATTTGGCCTCAATATGCCTTAAGCGGAAGCAATGGTAGGCATTGGTCCAACCAGAATGAGGAGAGGCAACTGCAGCTTTTATGGCATTGTGCCTGTCAAAGATTAAGCATAGCTATCGATCTCCGTACACATGCCTCTGAAACATCCTCAAGAAATATATCCAGCTATCATAGTCCTTCTGGTCCACCCATGCAAATGCTAGGGGAATCAGTTATTGGTTTCATCTTGGGTCGTTGCTATTAGTAGTTTTCCAATATACTTGCCATACAAATGTGTTCCATCGATTGAAACAACATGTATGCAGCGACGAATCCGTAAATCGAAAGCTTAAAACTCCATAACACATACTGGAGAACACGTTGGGGCTCGCTCATATAAGGGTGATGCTAATAGTGAACAATTGTAACCGGGTTCTAGGTTTGGACTGCATTCATGAACTTCGGAAGCAACATATACAACTGCTCCCAATCTCCAAATATCTTCGCCACCGCTTTCTGCTTAACGAGTCATACTTTATTAATATGACATATTATACTTAAACTGATCTTTTACTTCGGCTTGTAGTCAAATAATAGAATAAGCTGGATTGGACTTAACCAAATGGCAGATATTACTACAAAGAAAGTTCGAGTCAAGTTGTTAATGGTCTTCGTTCAGCCGTGCGAAAAGACACGTGTCTAGACCCTTATACTTAGTTATCTCAAATAAACTATGCGAACTTAACTTGCTTGCTCATACCCACCACTTACACTACCCTTCATTCTGTTTTAGGCATTGAGCCACCCAAGAGTTCTTGCTCGACTCTACAGTTACATATGGTTAGTTTGATCTGACAGCATACATTTAATTTAGTATAAATTAAATTTAAATTAGCTAAGTTTAAATTTAATTTAATTTAAATCTATGTAATTCAAAATTGAATTTAAACTAAATAAAATTTTAAATTAACTTAAATTAGCTAAGTATAAAATTAAATTAATTTAAA
>QLOD02003054.1:0-10157 GCA_003260245.2 Sideroxylon spinosum | reverse complement strand
ACGCAGGTCTTACCGCCACCTTATAATACCTTCTCTTCACCTTGAGGGGGACTTTTCGATCACACAAGACCCCTGAAGCACTCCTCAATTTGGTCCATCCACTTGAATCCTATGCCTTACATCAGTATCAATCCCTCCATCCTATTGTACCACAGATCTAAGGTACCTAAAGTTTTCTTTCTCTATAATCTTTTGTGTGCCCAAACTAGAAAATATTATAACTAATATTATAAATTATATTTAGTAAATAAGAAATAAATTAAAATATATGTATAGATGGTTTAATCAATTGGGCTTTCAAATTTTAGATTATATATAAAATTAGAAACATAAAATTTTAGGAAAGTAAGTTAATAACCCAGTTTTTTTAACCAAATTTTATATGTACTAGTGGTGATGTTAACCTAGTGGAAAAATGCTTAGTTTAGTTTGGTTTGGTTTAGTGGTGGTGCTAACTTAACCGAGACCAATTATCTTTTAAAATTTTAGATGGACTGAACCATAGCATAGGTTTTTTTAGTCAAAAATTTAAATTTACAAGTACTATTTTCCGAAATTTAGGTGGATCATGGCCCCTCGGGCCGTATCATAGCTTCGTCCTCAATCTCAACTATCAGACAAATGGAGGGTTGGGATTCACTCGCAAACCATGTCAATCGTATTTCACCTAGGCATTAATAATAAAAGTTGGGCCAAACAAACAAGGAGACAAAACCATATATACGCTTGGTAATCCAAGTGTAAGGTAGAAATTCCTCAATAGTAGATGGGAAGTTGGTTGGATCCAACAGAAAAAAGGTAGGGCAAATAGGGTTGCCAATGGGATGGGTATAAGAGGGTATCCAATCTATTTAAATCCATTAAAAATCCGTCACGAAGTACCTTAATAAGATTCAAACAGATTTAGAATCAAAATTAAATACTCTTACCGATGGGATTAGTTTGTAGGGTACTTGTTACTTGATTTCCGTTAAATAACCAGATAGATAATTTTAATAGCATAAAAAATCATAAGTTAGGTTTATTTTCATAGTTGGCAAATTAGTGAACAAAACAATAATTTCAAACTTGTATTTTTAGACATTTGGCTAAGGTATCAAAAGTACATATTTGAAGGTTTTTTGGAAAGTTTCCTAATATGAGACTGAAGATACTTTAAGGAAAGTTTCCTAATATTCAAGGAGATTGGAAAGTTTTTAAATATTTTGGAAGGACTCCCAAAAAATTTTGGAAGCAGCAAACTATACAATTCTATGGATTGGATTGCTGGAATGCTCTATATATTGAAGCCTTCTCCTAGAGTTTTTGCAAGGCAGAGATCGTGAGACGAAAAGCTACTATTTTACTTCAAGAGTTCTTTTCATTGCTTAGCCAAACAACTTCACACATCTATGTTCATGATCTTGAGGGGTTGAAGATTAGTCTTTCACTAGTGAGGGTTTTATTGTTGTGATACGAACAAAGTCTCAATGCAGAGGGATCAAGGGGTTTTCGATTGTGTAACTTTGTAAACCATTTTATATAGTGAAAGAAGTTTATGATTTTCCCGTTTTGAGTTTCCACGTTAAAATCCCTATGTTCATTTATTTTTTCACACTTTTGACTAATTATTTGATACCGACGTTCCTTGTATTTTTTCAATAAAAGCAATTACTTTCCATTTATCATCTACCTACTCATAGTGAGTCAATGGTTTTTGTCACTTTTGATTTTCATCAATACCCTCCCTTAACCCTCAGCCAAACCCTAGCAGAGTTATAATATTAAACATGATAATTGATTATCTCACTTGCATGAGGTCAACCATCTTCGCCAAATTCCATCAAAGCCATTGTCACCGTCAAACTCCACCGAATCGACTGCTATTGATAAACTCTATCATAGCAGGACACCAACTCACTTTCTCAGTAGAAATGATTTGTTTTCTGTATAAAGTAGATTTGAGGCCTCTTTGCTCAGATCTTGTTCGTATTTTACAAATAGGAACGAAGTTTTTCTTTATACATTTTTTTTGTAGAATCTTTCATTTCCCCATCTCCTAAACGATACCAAACGGGGGACCAATAGATAGTTAATGATTTTAGGAAATTCAATTTTATCAAATAATTATGCACAAAACTTATATTTTAGGCATGAAATATTCTAATAGAATTTTGTTAATACTATACTATTTTATAAAATAAAATAAAATAATTAAATTAAATATATATGCATATTCTCAAGTGTCTTTATAATCTTGAATAAGAAAATTAAGGGTTCCAATTCTTAGATATGTAGCTGTACTTGACCATCATAACCAATTTATGTAATATAGATGGGTAAAAATAATTTTCGCAAGTACCCTAGCTATTTATATTCCTAATGGCAACTAGATAATTAGGGCAGTCAAATGAGCGAAAGCATGCGAGGAGGAGGACAACTACAGATCTCTTCGAAAGGTTCCCAAACAAGGCTCATTAGAGCCCGCACATATTGGCTGCAGAAGCCCATTATTTAATTCTAGAGAAGTCAACTGAATAGTTAATTAAAAAAATTGGCTTGAAAGAATCGAAAATAAATAACCACGTTAATGTGATGAAAGGAATTGAATGATATTTTGATTTTTTTTCTCATAGAAAATTCAGTCCATTTTGTCTCTTTCTTCAAAGTTTAGGTCAAAATTCCTTGTATCAAACCAATTGGCATCAAACCCTGCGTATTTTTCCATGTTTTAGGATACAAGATCTGCAATGCAATTCATGGAAATATAATAATAACTAGCAAATTTAAAGTCATGACATTAGTCTGGTCTAATGCCATGAATATGTGTGTCATGTGTGTCTCTTGTTAGGTTGGACAAGCCCAATATATCTACATGACAATCGAGAGTTTTAATGCTCTTAAGGAGAAAGTTAACGATAAATAGGAGATCATAAGCTCGTGAAATTGGTAGTAAGGCTGGATAATGATTTAACTCTCTTTAAATTTGGAGGATTGGCCATGCTATTTCTATGTGAGAATTACCATTATAATTTCTCATTTTGATTTCTATTATGCTAGTAGAATTATATATTCTTGGGAGCAGAAGGATCTTGGCATCAAAAAGTACCATTCGTAATTTTGTTTTCCTTAAGTTGGATTTTGTATGCTATTTTACATATTTGTTAAAGGTTTGTTTGGAACATGGGTTTGTGGAGGTAAAAAGAAAAGGCAACAAAAGGAAAATATTATCTATACCCTTTGTATGATTAATTAAATAAATAATTAATTTTGACAAATATTGGTTTATTTTCTTCTAATTTTCCTAACCAAACAAAAATAAAAACTGAAAATAAAAAATAATATTTTGTATTTAATTTTGCTTTCCTTTTCTTTTCATTCTCAAATCCTAACTCCAAACACGGAGTTTCGTGCAAATTAACCGACCTTGTTTTATTGGAATTTAGATAGCGCATTGCTTCCAATGAATTTTTATGGCCCAAAGATAATGCAGGAGCTTTATCCCTTTCCCAATCTTGACTTTGCTCTTCCTCGTAACAATAATTGCAGGTGTTCTAGTTGCTGGAATAGTTGCGGTTGTAGCCTTCTTTTATCACTGTACTAGAGATACTTCTAGCAAATTAGTGATATTTTGGAAGAAGAAAAATATGACCAACCAAAATGTAGAAGCCATTTTAAAGAAATGGGGGACCCTTGCTCCAAAAAGATACAGTTATTCAGATATAAAGAAAATGACTTTCTCCTTTAAAGAGAAACTTGGTCAAGGAGGATATGGTACAGTGTACAAAGGAAATTTCAAAACTGGCCATCTCATTGCAGTGAAGGTCCTAAACAAATCAAGAGGTCATGTGGAAGAATTCATTAATGAAGTCACAAGTATCGGCCAAACTTCCCATATTAACATTGTCACTCTTCTAGGTTTTTGCTTAGAGGGTGACAAAAGAGCTCTAGTTTATGAGTTCATGTGTAACGGATCGTTGGAGAAGTTCATTCATGATGAGAATTCCTCAGCAGAGTGTCGACTAGTAGGATGGGAAACGTTATACCAAATTGCAATTGGTATTGCTCGAGGATTAGAATACTTGCACTGTGGTTGTAACACAAGGATTTTGCATTTGGACATAAAGCCTCAAAACATTCTTTTAGATGAAGACTTTTGTCCAAAGATTTCTGATTTTGGCCTTGCTAAAATATGCCCCAAGAAAGAGAGTATTGTATCAATGTCGGGTATGAGAGGAACAGCCGGCTATATTGCTCCAGAAGTTTTTTCTAGAAATTTTGGAGGGGTCTCTCACAAGTCCGATGTCTATAGCTATGGAATGATGCTACTGAACATGGTAGTAGGGGGAAAGAATGTTGATGATAGAGATCATACTAGTGAGGAATATTTTCCAGATTGGATATACAGGCGTCTTGAATGGGATAGTGAAATTGGACATGGTATTATGAATGAAGAGGAAAATGAAAAGGCAAGAAATATGACAATAGTTGGCTTGTGGTGCATACAAATTAATCCTTCAGAACGGCCAGCAATGAGTAGGGTGTTGGATATGTTAGAAGGGAGCATAGAGTCCTTACAAATCCCCCCTAACCCTTACTTCCGTTCTCCTCAAAGAATACTGGTAGATATGTCCACAGATACTTTGGCATTAAGCTCTTCTACTAATTTGTAGTAGAATTCTTCTTAGTTTTATTTATTCCTCTGACGTAGTTAGATGTGTAAGAATGGAATCTTTGAACTCTGTATTTTTCACTAATCATTTGTGGTTGAGTTTTATGGTTATATATAGAAGGTACGTACAACTAAATTAATATTAAAGTACAATTTTAATAAATCAAAACAAGCTCATATAAGAGTCCATGATCAAGTCTTCTTCTAGAGCCCACGATCTCTTCACCTAATTATCAGCATAAGAATCAAACTCCTCTTGGACTTGGTCCTCAACATGCTTCCGCTTTTAAAGCAGGAGGTCATGTACATTGAGAATGGCTTATACATCTGAAATTTTGCGGAGGACAATGGCTTTGTAAGTACGCAGGCTGATCTCTACTAGACACAAACCAAATTGTAAACTTTTATCAGTAATTAGATCATGAATAAAATGAAAATCAATTTTTTTATGTTCTATTCATGCATGATATGTTGGAGTGGAAGTCAAGTATGTGTAACGCCTTAGATTTTCACAATCCAAAAACATGGGGCTCATTTGGCATGGATGAATGGGACTAAATAAACTGAAGAAAAATGAATTCTATTTTAGTGGTTAGGTGACAGCAGTATGATAATTGAAGTCAAATATTAAGCTCAATTTGTACAATATAATTAATAAATAAAGTTGAGAGCAATTAGTACATCCCTCAAACACAAAATAAATAATTTGATTAATATACTATTTAGTAAAAACAATTTTACAACTAATCATTACATCATATATAATTAAACTAGTTAATCTAAGAAGTAAAATACCCATAAGTTATAGATAGTCGAATAATCGGTAGTTCATCTACAGGTTTGTGACAACACATGTTATGCTCTTTGTTCCTAATCCAAAAGTAATTCCTGTAGTTAAAGGGGTGAGATACTAAAATTCAGTGGTCAAATCTCCTAGTATGCTTATATAAAATGGACATAATATATTACATTGTATTGGATGGTCCAAAACTATGATCATGACTCGATGATATCAATGCAAGAAAAAATCATATACAGTGCTAGACATAACTTTAAAGTAACTTTGGTATAGCTCAAGTGGCGGAGGTGCTTGATATGGGAAATCATCATAGCGTGCTCCCATTCTGGAGTGATGTCCTGGGCTGCCTGAATCTATTCTTCCCAATGTTGACTCAGGAACGAAGATTGAATGAAACTTTGGAAGATTTCGAGGACTTCCAACCTCCGAATTGAGAAAGGATTCTCTGAAAATTTTCCCATCTTTTTATTAATGTATTACTAGTTTTTATAGTAGCTGAATTGTAATGGTTCTTGTAACTATAGTTAACCAAACTATGGTTAACTAACTGCAGTTACTAACTACTTCTAATTAACTGAACAACTATTACGCTGCAATTGAAACAAGAAGGAACAACCCAAGGATGATTCGGGCCATAGCTAAGAAAGCTTTAGCTTTAGCTCAGCAACTCTCGTATCCTCCCCATATGCCTTTAGCCCAGCCTATTACTTCGCCCAATGTATTTACCCAAACTCCAGCTTTAGTTGCTTTCCCTGTTGGTTATGTCACCAGCTTCTTCTAGAAGCTTCACCCCTTCCCAAACAGTTTACTAACGTTCACCTTCTCATTTTAATCTCAACCTTTACTCCCATATCCCTCTGGATGGCTGAGATTGAGAGGCCTGATTGTCTGATCTAAGGCTTGGTTTGGAAAGAAAAAAAGTTAACTTTTTTATAACTGGCTACTAGCTAACTACTAAAAGGTTAACTTTTTTTATGTTTGAGAAGGAAAAAAATTAACTTTTTAGTAGTTACTTTTAATTTTTTGTTAATTAGATATTTTTATCCTTGAAGGTTTAAAAGAACATTAAAATATAAGAAGGTAAATTTAATCATTTCGAAAAAAACCAAAAACTAGTCTTCCCAAACGCAGCCTAAGCCTTCCCATGTGTGCATGATCCACAGCCGAGCTGAGGGTGATAGTCATTCAACTTGTCCTAGATTTGTGTAGCTGTCTTTTTGGAATACCCAAAGCAACTCCCTTATTGCTTCTATCTTTCTGCTGCATCTGCGTAACACTCTTATGGAAGAACCCTCGTACTTCTGTTTTCTATTTTATCTCCTTCTCTTAAATACATCACTTGGATCCCTTGGTTCTGCTCTTTTGTAGTTTCATTACAAAGACGCCCCCTCCCCTCATCAGAATCGACCTTGTCCTCAAGGTCTCAATCTGGGTATTGAGCTCTGACTCGGTACAGATTATCCCACGTCGCTTCTGCCGGCGATTGTCCTTGCCACTGCAAGAGCACTTCAGTGAAGGATCGACAGCCTTTCATCTAAACCCGAGAATCCAAAACCCTGAGAGGAACTGGAAGGATATTGCCCTGAGCGTCAGTGCAAGGTAGGTCTGGTAAACAGCTCTCTTTGGCCCCTATTTTATCTTTGAGTTGTGACACATCAAAAACCGGATGTACTTGTGATGTCTCTGATAATTTCAATTTGTATGCTACCTCCCCTATTTTCTGGACAACTTGAAAAGGACCGAAAAATTTTGGGGAAAGTTTAATGTTTGGACAGTGTGGGACGAATGATTGCCTGAATGGCTAGAGTCGATCGTAAACCCACTCCCCAATTTGAAAACTTCTCTTTGTTCTATGTTGGTCCGCCTATTGCTTCATTCTGCGTTGTGCTTGTGTGAGATACTTTTTAGTAACTGGAAGATGTGTTGATGGGAAAGTAATAATTCTTCTACTGCTTTGTTTTCTACTAACCCAACTATAACTGAGTTAATTTGGGGGTTTTAATCCTATAGACGGCCTCGTAGGTAATAGCCATATAATAACTGGTATTGAACCAGTACTTAGCTAAGTAGAGCCACTGTGACCAGAATTTAGTGGAATCAGAAGTAAAGCATCTCAAATACGTCTCCACACACTTGTTGCTCGCCTTAATTTGGCCGTTGATTTTTGGATGAAAAACTGGTGCTAAAAAATACCCTAAAAGTTCAACCAACTCCTTCCAATAATTACTGGTAAATGTAACATCTCTGTCTGAAATAATGGAAGTGGGAAGGCCATGAAGTTTGAAAACATTTTGCATGAAAGTGAGGGCTAACTAGAGGACTATATGAGGGTGGGTCGAGGGTATGAAATGGTAAAATGATCAAGGTCACCCATATGACTGAGAACCTATTGAATTGAGGCAGACCTTCCACAAAATCCATTTATATATATGTCCATGTATTATGAGGAACAGGCAAAGGTTACAGGATTCCGGTGGGGGCTGAATTCTCTGTCTTGTATTTCAGACATGTCTCACATTATCGTACCCACTGTTTAATGTTTGTATTCATCTTAGGCCAATAGAAATCATGTTGAGCTTTCTTGTATGTTTTCTGAAAGCCTCCATGTCCAATTGAAGCATCATTACGATTGCAATGGAGCACCTTGACTTTGATTTCCTAATTGTCAGGAGTATAGAGCCTTTTCTTGTAAAATACCTATTCGTGATGCATAGAGAACTTCTGAGCTACTAGAATCTCTTGTTGGATCTGTTGAAAGAGTAGTTGTACATTGTCATTTGTTGTATAATGAGTCTTTACTTAACAATTTAGGAATCGGATCTGCAATAGAGATTACACAACAAAGAACATGAGAATTAGCGCCATTAGAGTCTTCATACACCTGAGACAGAGCATCAGCCACTTTATTATCCACTTCCTGCTTATATTCAATTGTAAAAGCTTAGATATCCACTTTTGCTGAGTTAGAGTGCCAAGTTTCTGTTCTAATATAGAATTTGAGGCTGTGGTGGTCTGTTTTGATGATGAATACTTGTCTTGGCAAATAGGGTCTCTTTTTTTTTACTGCCTGAATCAGTGCAAATAGTTCTTTCTCATATGTAGACAGCACTAGGGCCCTCCCCTTCAATGCTTGGCTAAAGAAAGCCACTAGTCTTCTTTCCTACATCAGTACTGCCCCAGCTCCTGCATTAGAGGCATCAAATTCAATTGTGAACACATTAGAAAAATCTGGTAAAACTAGTACCAGAGGACTAGTTATAGCCTGTTTGAGGTTCTTGAAAGCTTCCTCAACCATAAGAGTCCACTTAAATGCATTCTTCTTGAGCAATTCTGTTAAGGTTTTAGCTATGCCCCCATACCCAAAAATAAATCTCCTGTAATAACCAATCAACCCCAACAATCCTCGTAGAGACTTCAAATTTCTAGGAGTGGGCCACTGTACCATAGCTTCTATCTTCTTAGGATCAACCTTTGCCGCTTGGCCTGAAATCAAATGTCCCAAATAATCCGCCTCTATATAGCCAAACTTACACTTTATTCTCTTGCAAATAGCAAGTGTTTCTTGAGTAGTTGTAGAGTGTTTTCCAAATGAGCTATATGTTCTTGTACATTTTTTCTATACATCAATATGTCATCAAAAACACTAAAATAAATGTTCTCAAGTGTGGCTTGAAAACCTCATTCATCAAATTTTGAAATGTTGCTAGTGCATTAGTAAGCCCAAAGGGCATAACTAAGAACTCATAGCGACTTGAATGAGTTCTAAATGCCATTTTGTGCACATCTATGGGCATTATTCTGATTTGATGGTAACCAAATCGGAGATCTAGTTTTGAGAAAATCGTAGCACCACTTAGCTTATCCAATAAGTCATCTACCACCGGTATAGGTATTCATCCTTTATGGTGACTTGATTTAAGGCCCTATAGTCTATACACATGCACCAAGTGCCATTTGCTTTTCTTACCAGAATGACTGGTGAAGAGAAAAGAGGATTGGCTGGGCCTAATCAACCCTGATTCAAGTAATTCCTTTATAATCATTTGAATTTCCTCATTTTGGAAATAAGGATATCAGTAGGGCCTTGTAGAAATTGGTTGGGTTCCAAATTGTAATATAATTTGGTGTTCGTAGCCACAAATGGAAGGTTACCTTTTGGTTCATCAAATACCTCTTTGTACTTCTGCAGCACCTTCTTTATCTCTGGGCGACTTTTACTTGTCTCACATACTGATCTGGTTGAGCTGAAACATGGAACAATTGCAGAAAGAAACGTTTAGCCGTCTGTCCTTGTAACTGGTGTAGCTCCACTTCTTCTATTAGCTGTCTATTTCCCTGCAGCCTTTAAATATAAACTTTCCTGTTATTTCTGTAAAAGCTCATAACAAGTGAGGAGAAATCAAATGTTATAGGACCCAATGTTTTTCAGCCATTAGACCCCTAGAGCCAAATCACATCCTACTAGTGGTAATAATAGGAAATTAATAAGGAAAACATTGCCTTGAGCACTAACTTTAACCTGTTTGCATTCTCCCTCAGTACACAATACTGCCCCATTGGCCACTTTGGTAGATTGTATATTACCCTTTTTAACCCTTAACTGACACCCATTAGCTATTTTAGGATCCACGAAATTGTGAGTGCTTCCAAAATTAATTAGAATACTCCACTATCTGCCCTTAATGCAACCAATCAACCTTAATGTTT
>QLOD02003009.1:0-10159 GCA_003260245.2 Sideroxylon spinosum | reverse complement strand
AAAATTATTACATCATTGGGTGATGTAGATAGCATAGTGGAAGACTACTTGGAGACCTAGGGTCGTCGTTATGCCCGTTCAATCGTCAAATCTTAAATCGGCCACAACTTCATCTACATAACTCAGTTATCGTATTATAATAAAATTCCGGAAAGCAGGTAATGACAAGAAGGACCAAGAAAATTACTACACCTCTAGATGATACAGATAGGATAGCGTTGGACTACTTGCGACCCAGGGGCGTCGTTATACCCGTGCGCTCCTTAAATTTCCTATCGGACATAACTTTTACTATGTAGCTCTGTTTTAGTTACTATAATACGCTTTTGGATAGCTTGTAGAAAGATGAATGGCCTGAAAATTTATTACAACATTGGGTGATGTAGATAGCATAGCGGAAGACTACTTGGAGACCCAGGATCATCATTACACCCGCACAGTCGGTAAATATTAAATCAGCCATAACTTTTGACACGTAACTCTGTTTTTTTACTGTCATACGTCTCTAGAAAGCTTGTAATGAGACGAAGGCCCTGGAAAATTTTAACATCAATGGGTCATGTAGATAGTATACCAAAAGACTTCTTGGGCACCTAGGGTCGTCATTATGCCCGTGCGGTCGTTAAATCTTAAATCGGCCATAACGTTTCCTAAGTAACTCTGTTTCCTTATTATAACAGTTTTCTCGAACGCTTGTAATGGGACGAAGGCCCAGGAAAATTATTACACCATTGGATGATGTAGATTGTATAGTGTAAGACTACTTGCGACCGTGGAGCGTCGTTATGCCCACGCGGTCGTTAAAATCTTAAATCAGCCATAACTTTATCGATGCAATTCCGTTTTCGTATTATAATATATTTCCGTAAAGCTTGCAATGAGTCGAAGGCCCAGGAAAATTATTACACCATTGGATGATACAGATTGCATAGCATAAAACTACTTGCAACCCAAGGACGTCGTATGCCCACTCAGTCCGTAAATTTTGAATCGGACATAATTTTTTTTATGTAACTCAATTTTTTTTACTATAATATGTTTCTGGATAGCTTTTAACAAGACGAATGCCCTGAAAATTTATTACATCATTGGGTGATGTAAATAGCATAGCGGAAGACTACTTAGAGACCCAGGGTCGTCTTTATGCCCGCATGGTCGGTAAATATTAAATCAGCCATAACTTTTGACACGTAACTTTGTTTTCTTATTGTCATATGTCTCTCGAAAGCTTATAATGGGATGAAGGCCCTGGAAAATTTTAACATCAACGGGTGACGTACATAGCATACCAGAAGACTTCTTAGACACCAAGGGTCGTCGTCATGCCCGCGTAGTCGTTATATCTTAAATCGGCCATAACTTTTCCTACATAACTCTGTTTCCTTATTATAACTGTTTTCTCGAACGCTTGTAATGGGACGAAGGCCCAGGAAAATTATTACACCATTGGATGATGTAGATTGTATAGCGTAAGACTACTTTCGACCCAGGAGCGTCGTTATGCCCACGCGGTCCTTAAATTTTGAATCGGACATAACTGGTGCTACATAACTCTATTTTTTTAACTATAATATGTTTCTAGATAGCTCATAATAAGATGAATGCCCTGACAAATTATTACATCGTTAGGTGATGTAGATAGCATAGTGAGAGACTACTTAGAGACCCGGGTCGTCGTTCTGCCCGCGTGGTCGTTAAATCTTAAATCAGCCATTACTTTATCGACGCAACTCCGTTTTCGTATTATAATATATTTCTATAAAGCTTGCAATGAGTCGAAGGCCCAGGAAAATTATTACACCATTGGATGATACAGATTGCATAGTGTAAGACTACTTGCGACCCAAGGACGTCGTATGCCCACGCAATCTGTAAATTTTGAATCAGACATAATTTTTATTACGTAACTCAATTTTTTTTACTATAATATGTTTTCGGATAGCTTTTAACAAGACGAATACCCTTAAAAATTATTACATAAATGGGTGATGTAGATCGCATAGTGGAAGACTACTTGGAGACCTAGGTCATCGTTATGCCCATTCAGTCGTTAAATCTTAAATCGATCACATCTTCATCTACGTAACTCTGTATCGTATTATAACAAAATTCCGGAAAGCAGGTAATGACACGAAGGCCCCGGAAAATTATTACATCATTGGATGATATAGATAGCATTGCATTGGACTACTTGCGACCCAGGGGCGTCGTATTGCCCGCGCGCTCCTTAAATTTTCTATCGGACATAACTTTTGCTATGTAACTCTATTTTAGTTACTATAATACGCTTCTGGGTTGCTTGTAGAAAGACGAATGGCCCGAAAATTTATTACATCATTGGGTGATGTATATAGCATAGCGGAAGACTACTTGGAGACCCAGGATCGTCGTTATGCCCGCACGGTCGGTAAATATTAAATTAGCCATAATTTTTGATATGTAACTCTGTTTTTTTATTGCCATATGTCTCCGGAAAGCTTGTAATGAGACGAAGGCCCTCAAAACTTTTAAAATCAATGGGTGATGTAGATAGTATACCAAAAGACTTCTTGAAGACCTAGGGTCCTCGTTATATCCGTTCGGTCGTTAAATCTTAAATTGGCTTTATCTTTTCCTATGTCACTCTGTTTCTTTATTATAATAGGTTTCCAGAACACCTGTAGTGGGACGAAGGCCCAGGAAAATTATTACACGTTGGATAATATAGATTGCATAGCGTAATACTACTTTTGACCCAAGGACGTCGTTATGCCCGCGCAGTCCTTAAATTTTGAATCGGACATAATTTTTGGATAGCTACGTAACTCCATTTTTTTTACTACAGTATGTTTCTGGATAGCTTGTAACAAGACGAATGCCCTAAAATTTTATTACATCACTGGGTGATGTAAATAGCATAGTGGAAGACTACTTGGAGACCTAGGGTCGTCGTTCTGCCCGCGTGGTCGCTAAATCTTAAATTGGCCATAACTTCATCAACGTAACTCTGTTATCGTGTTATAACAGAATTTCGGAAGTAGGTAATGACAGGAAGGCCCTGGAAAATTATTACACCATTGGATGATTCAGATAGCATAGTGTTGGACTACTTGCGACCCAGGGGCGTCATTATGCCCACACGCTCCTTAAATTTTCTATCGGACATAACTTTTGCTATGTAAATCTGTTTTAGTTACTATAATATGCTTCTGGATAGCTTGTAGAAAGACGAATGGCCTGAATGGCGACGTTATGCCCGCACGCTCGTTATGCCCGTCGTCATATGTCTCTAGAAATCTTGTAGTGACACGAAGGCCTTGGAAAATTTTAACATCAATGGGCGATGTAGATGGCATAGCAGAAGACTTCTTGGACACCTAGGGTCGTCGTTATGCCCGTGCGGTCGTTAAATCTTAAATCGGCCATAACTTTTCCTACGTAACTCTGTTTCCTTATTGTAACATGTTTCCGAAACGCTTGTAATGGGACAAAGGTCTACGAAAATTATTACACCATTGATAATATAGATTGCATAGCATAGGAGTACTTGAGACCCAAGGACGTCGTTATGCCCACGTAATCCTTAAATTTTGAATCGGACATAACTTTTCCTACGTAACTCCATTTTTTTTTTTTACAATAATACGTTTCTGGATAGCTTGTAACAAGGTGAATGCGCTTAAAAAATTATTTCATCATTGGGTGATGTAGATAGCATAGTGGAAGACTACCTGGAGACCTAGGGTCGTCATTATGCCCGCGCAGTCGTTAGATTTTAAATCGGCCATAACTTCATCTATGTAACTCTGTTATCATGTTATAATAGAATTACGGAAATCAAGTAATGACACGAAGGTCCAGGAAAATTATTACACCGCCGGATGATACAGATATTATAGCGTCGGACTACTTGCGACCCAGGGGCGTTGGTATGCCCGCGCGCTCCTTAAATTTTCTATCGGACATAACTTTTGCTATGTTAATCTGTTTTAGTTACTATAATATGATTCTGGATAGCTTGTAGAAAGATGAAATGCCTGAAAATTTATTACATCATTGGGTGATGTAGATAGCATAGCGGATGACTACTTGGAGACCCAGGGTTGTAGTTATGCCCGCACGGTCGTTAAATATTAAATTAGCTATAACTTTTGATTCGTAACTCTGTTTTTTAATTGTCACACGTCTGTAGAAAGCTTGTAATGATACAAAGGCCCTGGAAAATTTTAACATCAATGGGTGATGTAGATAGCATAGCAGAAGACTTCTTGGACACCTAGGGTCGTCGTTATGCCCGCGCGGTCGTTAAATCTTAAATCGGCCATAACGTTACGTACGTGACTCTGTTTCCTTATTGTAACATGTTTCCGAAATGCTTGTAATGGGACAGCGGCCTTGAAAAATCATTACACCATTGGATGATATAGACTGCATAGCGTAAGACAACTTGAGACCCAAGGATGTCGTTATGCCCACGTAATCCTCAAATTTTGAATCGGACATAATTTTTCCTACGTAACTCCATTTTTTTTAAATAATATGTTTCTAGATAGCTTGTAACATGGCGAATGCCCTGAAAAAATTATTACATCATTGGGTGGTGTAGATAGCATAGTGGAAGACAACTTGGAGACCTAGGGTCGTTGTTATGCCCGCGCGGTCGTTAGATTTTAAATCGGCCATAACTTCATCTACGTAACTCCGTTATCATGTTATAATAGAATTACAGAAATCAGGTAATGACACGAAGGCCCAAGAAAATTATTACACCACTGGATGATACAGATAGCATAGCGTTGGACTACTTGCAACCCAAGGGCGTCGTTATGCCCGGGCGCTCCTTAGATTTTCTATCGGACATGACCTTTGCTATGTAAATCTGTTTTAGTTACTATAATATGATTCTGGATAGCTTATAGAAAGATGAAACGCCTGAAAATTTATTACATCATTGGGTGATGTAGATAGCATAGCGGAAGACTACTTGGAGAACCTGGGTTGTCGTTATGCCCGCACGGTCGTTAAATATTAAATTAGCCATAACTTCTGATATGTAACTCTGATTTTTTATTATCACATGTCTCTAGAAAGCTTGTAATGATACGAAGGCCCTGGAAAAATTTGACATCAATGCGTGATGTAGATAGTATAGCAGAAGACTTCTTGGACACCTAGGGTCGCCGTTATGCCCGCGCGGTCGTTAAATCTTAAATCGGCCATAACGTTTCCCACGTGACTCTGTTTCCTTATTGTAACATGTTTCCAAAACGCTTGTAATGGGACAACGGCCTTGGAAAATTATTACACCATTGGATGATATAGATTGCATAGCGTAAGACTACTTGATACCCAGGGGCGTCGTTATGCCCACGCAGACCTTAACTTTTGAATCGGACATAATTTTTGCTACATAACTTCATTTTTTTTTATTATAATCTATTTCTGGATAGCTTGTAACAAGACGAACGCCCTGAAATATTATTACATCATTGGGTGATGTAGATATCATTGTGGAAGATAAGTTGGAGACCTAGGGTCGTCGTTATGCCCGCGCGGTCGTTAAATCTTAAATCGGCCACAATTTAATCTACGTAACTCTGTTATCATATTACAATAAAATTTCAAAACGCAGGTAATGACACGAAGGCCCAGGAAAATTATTACATCATTGGATGATATAGATAGCATTGCGTTGGACTGCATGCGACCCAGGGGCGTCGTTATGCCCGCGCGGTCGTTAAATCTTAAATCGGCCAAAACTTCATCTATGTAACTCTGTTATCGTATTATAATGGAATTCCAGAAAGCAGGTAAGGACACGAAGGCCCAGGAAAATTATTACACCATTAGATGATACAGATAGCATAGCATTGGACTACTTGCGACCCTGGGGCGTCGTTATGCCCGCGCGCTCCTTAAATTTTTTATCAGAAATAACTTTTGCTATGTAACTCTGTTTTAATTACTATAATATGCTTCTGGATAGCTTGTAGAAAGACGAATGGCCAGAAAATTTATTGCATCATTGGGTGAAATAGACAGCATAGCGGAAGACTACTTGGAGACCCAGGGTGATCGTTATGCTCTCACGGTCGGTAAATATTAAATCAGCCATAACTTTTGACACGTAACTCTGTTTTTTTACTATCATATGTCTCTAGAAAGCTTGTAATGAGACGAAAGCCCTCGAAAAGTTTAACATCTATGGGTGATGTAGGTAGCATACCAGAAGACTTCTTGGACACCTAGAATCGTCGTTATATCTGTGCGGTCGTTAAATCTTAAATCGGTCATAACTTTTCCGATGTCACTCTGTTTCCTTATTATAACAGGTTTCCAAAACGCTTGTAATGGGATGAAGGCCCAGGAAATTTATTACACCATTGGATGATGTAGATTTTTATAGCGTAAGACTACTTGTGACCCAAAGGAGTCATTATGCCCACGCGGTCCTTAAATTTTGAATCGGACATAACTTTTGCTACGTAACTTTATTTTTTTTTACTATAATATGTTTCTAGATAGCTCGTAATAAGACGAATGCCATGAAAGATTATTACATCATTAGGTGATGTAGATAGCATAGTGAGACACTACTTAGAGACCCAGAGTCGTCGTTCCGCCCGCGCGGTCGTTAAATCTTAATCAGCCAAAACTTTATATATGTAACTCCGCTTTCGTATTATAATATATTTCCGTAAAGCTTGTAATGGGACGAAGGGCCAGGAAAATTATTACACCATCGGATAACATAGATTGCATAGCGTAAGATTACTTGCGACCCAAAGACGTCATTTTGCCCACGCAGTCCTTAAATTTTGAATCGGACATAATTTTTGCCACGTAACTCAATTTTCTTTACTATAATATGTTTCTGGATAGCTTGTAACAAGAAAAATGCCCTGAAAAAGTATTACATCACTGGGTGATGTAGATAGCATAGTGGAAGACTACTAGAGACCTAGGGTCGTCGTTATACCCGTGCGGTCATTAGATTTTAAATCGGCCATAACTTCATCTACGTAACTCCGTTATCATGTTATAATAGAATTACGGAAATCAGGTAATGACATGAAGGCCCAGGAAAATTATTACACCACTGGATGATACAGATAGCATAGCGTTGGACTACTTGCGACCCAGGGGCGTCGTTATGCCCGCGCGCTCCTTAAATTTTCTATCGGACATAACTTTTGCTATGTAAATCTGTTTTAGTTATTATAATATGCTTCTGGATAACTCGTAGAAAGATGAATCGCCTGAAAATTTATTACATCATTGGGTGACGTAGATAGCATAGCGGAAGACTACTTGGAGACCCAGGGTTGTCATTATGCCCGCACAGTCGTTAAATATTAAATTAGCCATAACTTTTGATACGTAACTCTGTTTTTTTATTGTCATATGTCTCCAGAAAGCTTGTAATGATACGAAGGCCCTAGAAAATTTTAACATCAATGGGTGATGTAGATAGCAAAGCAGAAGACTTCTTGGACACCTAGGGTCGCCGTTATGCCCGTGCGGTCGTTAAATCTTAAATCGGCCATAACGTTTCCTACGTAATTCTGTTTCCTTATTGTAACATGATTCCGAAACGATTGTAATGGGACAAAGGCCTTGGAAAATTGTTACACCATTGGATGATATGGATTACATAGCATAAGACTACGTGAGACCCAGGGGCATCGTTTTGCCCACACAGTCCCTAAATTTTGAATCGGACATAATTTTTGCTACGTAACTCCATTTTTTTTTACTATAACATGTTTCTGGATAGCTTGTAACAAGACGAATGCCCTGAAAAATTATTACATCATTGGGTGATGTAGATAGCCCAGTGGAAGACTGCTTGGAGACCTAGGGTCGTCATTATGCCCGCGTGGTCGTTAGATTTTAAATCGGCCATAACTTCATCTACGTAACACCGTTATCATGTTATAATAGAATTCAGAAAAGCAGGTAATGACACGAAGGCCCAGGAAAGTTATTACACCATTGGATGATACAGATAGCATTGTGTTGGACTACTTACGACCCAGGGGCGTCGTTATGCCCGTGCGCTCCTTACATTTTCTATCGGACATAACTTTTGCTATGTAACTCTGTTTTAGTTACTATAATATGCTTCTGGATAGCTTGTAGAAAGACGAATGGCCTGAAAATATATTAGATCGTTGGGTGATGTATGTAGCATAGTGAGAGACTACTTCGAGACCCAGAGTTGTCGTTCCGCCCATGCGGTCGTTAAATCTTAAATCAGCCATAACTTTACAATCATAACTCTGCTTTCGTACTATAATATATTTCCGTAAAGCTTGTAATGAGTCGAAGGCCCAGGAAAATTATTACACCGTTGGATGATATAGATTGCATTGCGTGAGACTGCTTGCGGCCCAAGGACGTCGTTATGCCCAGGCAGTCCTTAAATTTTGAATCGGACATAATTTTTGCAACATAACTCTATTTTTTTTCCTATAATATGTTTCTGGATAGCTTGTAATAAGATGAATTCCCAGAAATATTATCACATCACTTGGTGATGTGATAGCATAGTGGAAGACTACTTGGAGACGTAGGGTCGTCGTTATGCCCGCGCGGTCGTTAAATCTTAAATCGGCCACAACTTCATCTACGTGACTCTGTTATCATATTATAATAGAATTTTGGAAAGAAGGCAATGACACGATGGCTCAGGAAAATTATTACACCATTGGATGATGCAGATAGCATAGCGTTGGACTACTTGTGACCCAGGGGCATCGTTATGCCCGCACGGTCAGTAAATATTAAATCAGCCATAACTTTTGACACGTAACTCTGTTTTTTTACGGTCATATGTCTCTAGAAAGCTTGTAATGAGACGAAGGCCCTGGAAAAATTTAACATCAATGGGTGACGTAGATAGCATACCAGAAGACTTGTTGGAGCACTAGGGTCATCGTTATACCCGTGCAGTCGTTAAATGTTAAATCGGCCACAACTTTATCTACGTAACTGTGTTAACGTATTATAATAGAATTCCAGAACGCAGGTAATGACACAAAGGCCCAGGAAAATTATTACATCGTTGGATGGTACAGATAGCATAGCGTTGCACTACTTGCGACCCAGGGGCGTCGTTATGCCCGCGCACTCCGTAAATTTTCTATCAGACATAAATTTTGCCAGGTAACTCTATTTTAGTTACCATAATATGCTTCTGGAGAGCTTGTAGAAAGACGAATGGCCTGAATATTTATTACATCATTGGGTGATGTAGATAGCATACCAGAAGACTTCTTGGAGACCTAGGGTCATCGTTATACCTGCGCGGTCGTTGAATCTTAAATCGGCCAACACTTCATCTACGTAATTCTGTTATCGTATTGTAATAGAATTCCGGCAAGCAGGTAATGACACGAAGGCCCAGGAAAATTATTACACCATTGGATGATACAGATAGCATGGTGTTGGACTACTTGCGGCCTAGGGGCGTCGTTATGCCCGTGCGCTCCTTAAATTTTCTATCGGACATAACTTTTACGATGTAACTCTGTTTTAGTTACTATAATATGCTTTTGGATAGCTTGTAGAAAGACGAATGGCCTAAAAATTTATTACATCATTTGGTGATGTAGATAGCATAGCGGAAGACTACTTGGAGACCCAAGGTCGTCGTTATTCTTGCACGGTCTATAAATATTAAATCAGCCATTACTTTTGACACCTAATTTTTTTTTTTGTTGTCATATGTCTCTAGAAAGCTTGTAATGAGACGAAGGCCCTGAAAACTTTTAACATCAATGGGTGACGTAGATAGCATACCAGAAGACTTCTTGGACACCTAAGGTCGTCGTTATGCCCGCGCGGTCGTTAAATCTTAAATCGGTCTTCACTTTTCCCACGTAACTCTGTTTCCTTGTTGGAACATGTTTCCGAAACGCTTGCAATGGGACAAAGGTGTTGGAAAATATTTACACCATCGGATAATATAGATTGCATAGCGAAAGACTACTTGAGACCCAAGGACGTCGTTATGCCCACGCAGTCCTTAAATTTTGAATTGGACACAATTTTTTCTACGTAACTGCATTTATTTTTACTATAATATGTTTCTGGATAGGTTGTAATAAGACGAATGCCCTGAAAAATTATTACATCATTGCGTGATGTAGATAGCATAGTGGAAGACTACTTGGAG
>QLOD02002991.1:0-10160 GCA_003260245.2 Sideroxylon spinosum | reverse complement strand
ATATATATATATATTTAATTATTCAAAGGTTCTATGTTAAGGAAATCCCCTTCTCTCTTTTCTTCCCGTCATTGTGATGGACGCATAGAGTAAAATTGCTGGTAAAATCAATTGAGAGGGTTTTATTAAAGGATTTGATGTGGGGAGTCATGGTCAGGCAAGAATGGAAGTGTCGCACATATTGTCTGCTGATGATTCTATGGTATTATATGGCGCTGATCCGTTGCAGTTGAGGCATTTTAGAGTGTGCTATTGTGTTATGAAGTTCTGCCTGAGTTAAAGTTAATTTGGGTAAATCTGAGTTGATCCCTATGCGGGAGATTTATAATTTGGAAGAGTTAATTGCCATTATGCAATGCAAAATTGGATTTCTTCCAACATCTTATTTAGGGCTTCCGTTGGGCGCTTCTTATAAGTGGAAAAAAAGGTGTTGGACTGTGGTTGGAAAATTTCAAAAGAGGTTATTAGGTTGGGAAAAGAGTTATTTATCAAAAGGGGTTGGCTTAATAATTGTGTGATTGAAAATTTTCCAAAGAGGTTATCAGGCTGAGAAAAGAGTTATTTGTCAAAAGAGGCTGGCATAACTCTTGTTGAGAGTGTTTTGTCCATCTTACCTACTTACTTCATATATTTGTTTACAGTCTGCGTCAGTTGCGAAAGCCTTGAAAAACTTTGAAATGTTTTTTTAGGGGGATGGAGAAGGGAATGTGCTTAAATTTCATCTAGTGGAGTGGTATTTTGTATGTTTAACTATAGTGATGGGGTTGTTGGAATTCAAAAATTAAAAGCTTAAAATTGTTTAATGAGACATTGTTAGGTAAATGGCTCTGGCGTTATGCATGTGAGGGATAAGTTTTGGAGGAATGTTGAGACTTCAGAGTTTGGGATGCAATGGAGTTTCTTTGGTGGACATGATGTGTATAGTACAAGCTTATGGAAGGCTAGTCGTAGTCATTGGAACAATTTTATGAATAATTGGGAATGGAGAAGTCAGATTTTGGAGCCATCCTTGAGTGGATGGTATAGGAGAATTCGCGGCATTTTGATCTAAACATATTTGTATTGGTTGCATTTGAGGAGGTTTTAGTTCTGATTGTTTTTCATAAATTGGAAGGCAAATCATTTGGAGTATTTTACGCAGAGATCTTTTTGATTGGGAAATGGAAAGGTTTTGATAATATGTTGCAATTGTTGTATGCTTCAAAGGTTGGAGTAGGGGAAGAAGCACGTTCTAGGTTGCTAAATCAAGTATCTTCGAGGTAAATTCTTTTTATAGTATTCTAATTGGAAGCAGAGACAATGATTTCCTATGGGAAATTATTTGGATTCATGGTAAAATTCTTATCATTGATAATCTAATTATGAGGAGATGACTATGGTTAATTGGTGTTGTTTAAGTGTGATGGGGCGTGCATTGACCATATTTTTGTTTGCTACTCATGGTCTTAGAAGACGTGGAATTTGACTCTTTTATGCTTTGGAGTGGATTGGGTTTTCCCAAAGCAGGCGAAGCAAATGTTTGTGTCCTAGTGGGGTTGTGGCATGGTTAAAGGGAAAGAGAGGGTTTGATTTGCTGAGAGCATTTTCAAGTAGGGATGTCAATAGGACGAATATAAGAGGATACCTGACTTAACCGAACCTATTAAAAACTCATTGAGAAATACCCTAATTCAGAATGGGTTTGGAATTGAAATCTAATACCTGTGTGGGCTTGAGATTTGCCTGCCTGATACTCGATATCTGGTACCTTTTTATGTTTATAGGGTATTTGTTAGATACTTATTCAATATAATAATAGTATATTGTATACATTTAAACAATTACAATTTTGTTCCTCAAATAAAAGTAGTTAAACTATTGGATCTATAGCTATTTGAGTGTGGATTATTGTGGCGCACATTTTGAAGTGATGGTTAAATAATTAGTTTTGTAAAGTCATTTGAATATATAAGTGGTGATTGAACTTATATGTACTACTTTATTTGTAGTTTATTTGAATGATTTTTTTTTTTTTTAATTTTTGCTAGTCATGGATAGCAATAAAGATCTTGATAGAAGAAAATTTGCATTTATATACACGAATATATTTGCTGGGCATTGTAGAGAATACATCAATTATTTTAACAAATTCAATATGGGTATTTATCAAATTTTTTTAAACAGGTATTGGAAGGGTGGAATGGGATGGAATAGGACGGGACAATTTTGGGATTTTAACTAATAAAATAAATGGGTTTGGAGGTAACGAATAGAGAAAAATAAACAGATTTGGTAATGGTAATGGCTAATTAGGTGGGTACTCTACCTGTTTACATCCCTATTTTCAAGGATCAAAGCTCCTTTATATGGATTAAAAGGCATTGCGTTGTCTGCTTTATATAGGTGGATCCAGATTTATTGTCTTTTCTGTCATTTGTGGAGAATATGGTTACATGATTGGTGGGTTGTAATCGGATGACATCCCCTTGATGCCCTATATTAATAAAATTTTATTTACTTACGAATATGATGTTAAATAAACTGAAGAAAGGTCAGGTTTGACACACATGCTGGAACAGGAGGACACAATACATACCCTCACATAATTATCTAGTGTCGACACAAGTACTTAACAAATTTAGAGGAGTTCATGCAACATAGATCACGTTTGACACGTGCTGGAACAGAAGTACAATCATTTGATTGGTGATGTGCTTTAAAGGCCATGCAAGGGCTAGATTAAGATCCGATAGAGGACATTATGTGGGCTGCGGAAACTACTGGCAGCAGTTTTTTACTTCATAAGCCTACATGGTTGAAACTACAACCTGCCTAATGACAAGTACAAGCATCAGTTATCTATTTTATGGGGCTAGTTAAGAAATGGTAGCTGAAAAACAAATGTGTGACACGTATTACAGAACATGATGAGTGCAAACACCTTAAGTGGCTGCGGAACTGTTAGCAGTTTCCAGAGCTGTTGTGGTTGATTGGATGTGCTTTAAGATATATTCTTTTTGTGTGCGCTCTGGTGAAATATCCATCAGTCTCAGGTTACTAAAGCATATGTGACTGTATGATTTTTATTCCTTGCAGGGTTGAAAATGAAGTGGCTATTTGATCTTTAATGTTCTGACAGTTTATATTTACCATTTTCAGACTAATTATCATTATGCTTTATTTCTTTACACGTGCTGGAAAAATGAGTGTCTAGCATTACAAAGACTTGATGCAGTTTCTTTTGGCACCGGAAATTTCAGTATTTAGCAAGTTTTATTTTTTAAACCATGGTCTCTGATTGCTTTGGTTGGCTTCTACTTTTCCTTCAATTCTTAATACCATAGTCATTTTCATTAAAATTGAAGATGCTTTTCTGCTGTGCCAAACCAAAAACGAAAACATAAAGGTACCTCTGGTCCGTCAGCTAATATGCTGGGATGACAATTCTGGTTTTGGTGTTTCCTAAGGATGGTGTTTGCAATTACAATGTTTGATTAGTCAGAATCATGGTTACCACTGCAATAAAATTTTCTTTTGCTTGTTCTGATTCTTCGGACCTTGGAGTGATAAAATTAACTTACATCTCTAACTTTGCTTCTTAATCTGCGTGTCCGTGTCATGCCTTCTCTGGAACTTGCATGGGAGAAGATGAGCACAAAGGTCGAGCAGGCATCTACAATTGAAACTCACCATGTGCCGACCACTGTAACAGCAAATGCATCTGCAACATCAACAAGTAGTTCAAAGATATCTATGTTTGCTGCAAAATCAGGATTTGTAATACCTAAAAACAAATTGTCAGGTTCATTGGTTCCCATCTTCCGAGGTGGTAAAAAGTCGGGTGGCAGTGATGTGGTGGATGAAGAAAGTACTAAGCAAGTACAGAGGAAGACAAAGTGGGGCCCTGATCTGTCACAAGATGCTGCTGTTCGAAAAGGAAGAGCCTTAGCTTATCAGGTATGCTCGTGATCTTTACAAATTATTGTATTTTAATTTCTCTTCTTATTCTTCAACTAATATTTTTGCTTAAAGATTCTTTTTCATCATTTATGATAATTTGCATATATTTTCTTTTGTCACTTAGCTTATAGGAAGCATTTGTTATATTTTTGTTTCAAGTTTTTAGAAGTGGGTCGGAGGCATTTTTAGTGTTCTTGGGAGGAATATTTTATTGCCCAGCTTGTGGCAATTGAAGATTTCCCTTTCCCATTGAATGCTAAAATTGTCAGTTTTCCTTTTTTTCTTATTTTTTTTCCCCCAAGCAAATATCTTGCATGGTATTCAAAATGATGTGTTCATGCAAAATTTGATCAGACTAGAGTAGATCAAATCACAAAACAGCTAAATTCGGGGATTCTGGAGATTTGGGAGAATCAAAACTCACCATCAGCAGCCCTGATCTCAGAAAATGAATCTTCAGTTCAAACTAAGAGTGAGGTAAAATAATTGGGTACCATAATTTCTTTGTTACACAGGTTCTAGCTTTCAAAGCTCTAACGATGTAGTATGTTGATGTAGAAGTCAGAACTATTGGAACTTGAAAAGCGGGAGGCTATTGGTATGTTACACCCAATTTTCCTATATTTGCCTTCGTCACATAATATCATGTATGGCCCGCTCATGTGATAACTTCCAGGTGAAATACTGAAGTTGAATCCAAGCTACAAGGCTCCATCAGATTATAAACCCTTGTTGAAAGAGGCTAAAGTTCCTGTTCCTGTAAGTCTACATAAAGTTTGGCAATTTTTCACTACCTTTCATGGTCAGTCATTATAATACTATGACTAGAGCTTTGTAAGAAAAAGGTGCTGGTTCTTGTAGCTATTGATACTAGGATTAAGAGTGGAAATCCGGAAGTCAAATAAGTTAGCCGTGTTAATAGCTCATCAGCACATGACCTGCATGTTTCACAGTCAACCTCTTGCTCTGCTCCATTGATGAACCAGATTTGTTTAATTTCTTGTATTTTGGTGAGTGTTTGGAGATTTAATTGGGGCTATTTTATGTCTTTTTTATTGGATAGTATCCCTGATGCTTTTAAACAAAGCCTTAGTCCCAAAGCTAGTTCAGGGTCAGTTACATGAATTAAAACTATTGGATATTTTCTGTGAGGTTAAGTGACTGTTTTACATTGGCTGTCAACCTATCGTAATGCCTCTCCCTTATTTGGGCTTGGGAACAACTGTGTTAGAATAAGTACACCGGACTGGCTGTGTTAAAAGATAAGGGGGGGTCAAGTTGGAAGGGGAGATGTGCAGCTTGACCTCACAATGGCATGGATTTCAAATAAATCCATTCGTGTTACTTAAAAATTTTTAGTACAAGACATTAATCTAACCATGCACCCTTTCGAAAGCTTTATATATGCTATTGATTTTCAGATCCAAACTCATCTATTGTGGATACCTTGATCCACTTAGTTGTTGATGATGAGATATCTTGATATCTGGAATTCAATATTTCATTGAACAAATGAAGTTTCTTTTCCTTTGAAACAATTTGATATATTGCCTCTGCAGATCAAAGAATATCCTGGATACAACTTTATTGGTCTAATATTTGGCACAGCAAGTGATACTCAAAAACGTCTTGAGAAGGTAAAGTGTCTGCATTTCTATTTTTTGTTCTCTGTCTTTGTTTTCTATTTTCAATTTTGTGTGTTTTATGTTTTGAAAATCCCAAAACAAGGAAAACAGAAGCACATTTGGTTTGACATTTTCTATTTTTCGTATTTTGAGATTTTTCTTATTTGGGGTTGAAAACGCTCAAGATGACTTTTTTTCACTTTGCATTTCATTTGTAAACCCATTTTTTGTTTTCTAAAACAGATTTTGAAAATACAATTGACGAAAAACGTTTTGAGCTATTTTTCTGGTTTTCAAAATTACAAAATGGAAAATGGGCTCAAAACAAGTATACTAAATGACATACGATGCCATTATGTGTCAATGCTAAATGGAAAATGGGCTCAAAATAAGTATACCAAATGACACTTAAGTTTCTCATACGATGCCATTACGTGTCAATGCTGTGTAGTTTTCGTTTTAATCAATAATGATGCATGCTAAATACAGATGTTGTGGTGACGATTGTCCTATTTTTCGTTTAAAATTTCAAACCAGGAAACAGGAGCTAGAATTCGAGTTTATGCTACTAAAGCAGATACTGGAGAGAAGGTAATTTGCTGGAGTAAATACAATTGTACTATTTTGATTGTCAGGCATAAACTTCTACTTCATTTAGCAACTCCCTTCCTCATATTTATTTAATCTTTCTGTTTCCATAGTGTTGTTCTCCATGTCAAACATTAACATTTTATTGTTTGCTTTTTCTGTCCTTGTGATTTTTGGAATGGTAAAATATAATGTTCATCTAGCTTGACTAACCATTCCTCCCCCCCCCCCCCCCCCCCAAAAAAAAAAAAAAAAAAAAACAGGGTGAAATTACCCCGTCTGATGGAAATGAAGCCCACGGTGCTTATGAAGAGTTGTATGTTCTGATATCTGCTGACACGTACGAGAAGGTTGATGCTGCAGTTTCCCTAATTGAACTGCTTGTCACCCCAGTTTCAGTGAGTGTCATGATTCTAAACCTAATTCATGCTTGTTTTGTTTTAGTCATAGTTACCAGAATAACTAACTACTCATGCGAGCCACATTTTGGTACATGTTCTGGACTTGGTACACTAACATTCCAATACCTAAATTTAACGATCCGAAAAGAATCAATAACAAATTGTGTGATAATAGCTACTAAGTTTTAGCTTTTATGAAATGATAATGAGTAAAGATTATATCAAACAGAAAGAACAATTTGTTTCATGAATATCTATTTTGTTTTATTTTCTTAATATTATTTTTTCAATATTTACATACCAAAACATTTTAATGGTGTGATGACTCAATGAGAAGCCTACTTTCTATTGTACTGCATTTTAGAGTACAACGTATCAAATTCTCGATTTTGTACTAAGTACCGAAATGATCCAAGTTTCGGGTAAGATTGGTTTTACCATAAAATTGAAGTAAATATAGTTTAGAATTAAGGTAATTATGCATTGTATATGTATTTTGGGTTTCTATCTGTGTTTCTTTCCTATTTGTATAGTTCGATTTTTATAGAGGGCCATAGGCCCCTAGTTCTGAGTGTCCTGGAGGAGTTGAATTCTTCAGTTCTTTGTATCACAACTTGTTAGCATATCACACAAGGCTATTGCGTTCAAACTCACTGCCAACCCTGAAAGGTAAATAATCGCACGTCTCTTTAGAAAAATTAGCTTAAATACACATGACCGGGTTTGTTAAGCAAAAATAAGTCAATATAAATAATAGTTTAACCTTTTTGAGTGATTGTGGCTAACAGTTTAACAGCCCCCACTTATGACCATTAATATTATGGTTTTCACCCTTTGCAGCCTCACAAACGTGGAGGCAAGTTAATGGGCTGCAGTTGTAGCCAAAGAGTGTGCATATAACCACTCCATTGTTTTTATTTTCTCATTACAGCTTTATAACCTTCTATTTTTTGGTATTTTCATAATATGTCGTGTATTCTTAGCCATGTTATCTTTAATGTTGTAACTTTCTCTTAGGTAAATCCATCAGCTGTTTCTACAACATCAACTTCAGTTTCTGGTGATAATGTTAACGTTGTTGATCAAAGTCATGGTACATCCACTCCTTATACGATACCTCCTGTTGGGGTAAATCAGGAAGTAGCACAATCAGTTGTGGGACCTGCCCAATCTCCACAAGGTCAGTTTCTTCCATACCCAGGTCCATGGTACCCAGCCAGGTCACTACAGGCTCCTTTTCGTCCAGCTTCTGGATTCATTCTCCCTCCAAATCCTTCAGCGGCGATACTCAGCACTCCTATCCAAGTGTCATCATCACCATTCAATTCTCCACGCATGCCATCACTGTTCGGTCCTCGACCAGTTCTACCAGCTGGGCTCGGCTCTGTTTCCCAAAACCCTTCTCTTGTTCCATCCAGGCCACAGCTACCACTTCTTCATCACCCTTTCATGCCTCAGGCACCTTTTGGTCATACTGGCACCCCGAGAAATCCTTCCATGTCAGCTTTACAGGCACCACCTGCTCAACCCAGTATTTCAGCCCCATCTCTATTTACTGGTAATCAACCTTCAATAACAGGGTCACCTCCAGTTGTAAGGCCATTAGGGCCTCCACTGTCTCATCCTATGTCTAGGCCTCTTTCGGGACCACTCCCTGACAGGCCATTGACCCCCGCTGGGAACTCAACCCTGTGGCCTCCATCTCCAGCTCCAGGCAGCATGGCACAGATGGCACCCCCAGTGGTTCCTCCTCAGGGGCCTTATCCTGCTATTTCACAACCCAATATTTCATCTGGAGCTCCACTCCCTAATATTTCAACGGTGAATATGGTCTCACCTGTAACATTTCCGCCCAGGCCATCTGCTCCTGAGCCTTCTAGTGCAGCTGGAAACCATCCTATTGCAGGCCTGGCCTTCACTTCTGGTCCACAGCCTCAAGCAGGGCTTCCCCCGCCTTCATCGTTAGTTCCCAACCAAGTATCAGCACCTTTGTCGATCCACTCCTCATCTCCTATTGTGCCAATGCGTCCAGTATTGGCACGGGCTCCACCACTGGTATCCACATCAACAGCACCACCACCACCACCTCCACCGCCTTCACAAGTGGGAATTCCAAGTTCTCTTTCAGCAACAGCACCAACTTTTACGCCTATGGTACCTCTTCCTACAGCTCCGAAATCACACCCAAACTCCAGCGATTTTACTTTTCAGCCTCACCAACTCAATAATCTAGGTTCTCAATCAGTTCCAAGGCCTGGCATTCAGCCTCCACTTAAGAATATGCGACCCCCAAATCTAGCAGCACAAGCTCCTCCTCTAGTGCCTCAGACACCATCTTTCCGTCCTGCTGTACAAACTTCATCTCCACAACCAGTTATGCAAAGGTTCCAAAGACCGCAGCTTATTAACAACCAGATGAATCAAATTCATGGCCAAATAGCACCACCCTTTACTGGAAATCCAACTGTCACCTCTGCTCCAGTTAGGCATCCCGCATTTCCAAATCCAAATAATCCTGTTGCATCTAGCTCTCCTGTTCCTCAAATGGGACCGAGAAACTTAAATCCTAGCCCCCATGCAGCGATTCATAGGGACGGTCCTTTCCCTCCTAGGCCCCGAAACCCTTTGCAGCTTCAGCAAAATTATCCAGTTGCAGCAGGTCGGCCACCGAACCACTTTCGTCCAAATCAGCAGCAGCTGGGTAGGGTTCTTGCCTCTCCATCGGGAGCACAGCAAGTTTATGATCCATTCTCGCCCACTTCTGCCTCAATCCCGCCTCCTCAGGGAGGTAATCCAGTAAAGGTGAAGAAGCAGGAGAGCGATCCAGAGTACGAGGACTTGATGGCTTCAGTTGGAGTAAAATGATTTCAGCAGGTTTGTAGCAATTTTTAGTTGCGTAGGTTCTGGTGACTAAATAATTTTCAATTTTAATTGTAATATGTGAAAGCGTTAATTTTCTCCTCAGAATAGGCTTATTCTTTTTTCTGTTGATGATTTGTATACAGTGCATTTCATCTGTTGTAGAGAATGTGAATCCATCAGTTATGGAATTATCTACAACGTGTCAGATACCATAACGGTGAAACTGTGATATGCCCCCACGATTTTGAAAGCTTAAAAAGAAAAGAAAATTTGGTTTTGACTATCGTTTCCTTGCAAAAATTGTGAGCCTAACCCAATATTTTTGTTTCTTTTATATATATATGTATACCTTTAGAACCATTAAGGTAAGGAATAATCACATTTCATCTCCTTGTGACTTGAACAAAAAAAATACTTGGGACTCTTTTTAGTTAAGAAGTCAACATATTGTTCCTGATTTGGACTAAAATATAAAATTATTATAATTCAAAACATTTTAAATTTAATTAGATTTGTATCAAACTAACATGTAGGCTTATATATATTAGTCTAAAAAGTATTATTCAAAGCATAAAAACAAATTGAATCATTTTTAAAAATAAAATATTGTTTCATTTAACTTAAATATGGCTAAATATATATATATATATATATATTATAAAATCTTTTCCCCTCAACAAATTCTAAATAATTTTCAAATTCTAGTCATACGGGTTTTAAGACACTGGATGGGACAGAACTTCTA
>QLOD02002980.1:0-10160 GCA_003260245.2 Sideroxylon spinosum | reverse complement strand
TAACCGATTTAAGAATTACCGAACGCGCGGGCATGACGATGACCCTAGGTCTCCAAGTAGTCTTCTGCTATGCTATCAACATCACCCAATGATGTTAAAATTTTCCAAGGCCTTCATCTCACAAGCTTTCCGGAAGCATATCATTATAAGAAAATGGAGTTACGTAGCAAAAGTTATGGCCGATTTAAGATTTACCAACTGCGCGGGCAAAATAATGACCCCGGGTCTCCATGTAGTCCAACGCTATGCTATTTACAACACCCAAAGATCTATTAATTTTCCTGGGCATTCATCTAATCACAACCTTTCCAGAAGCTTATTATAATAATAAAACGGAGTTACGTATAAAAAGTTATGACTAATTTACGATTTACTGACGGTGCGAGCATAATGACGACCCTAGGTCTCCAAGTAGTTTTCCGCTTTGCTATCTACATCACCCAATGTTGTAATAGTTTTCAAGGGCTTTCGTCTAATTAAAAGCTTTCAAGAAACATGTTATAATAACAAAAACGGAGTTACGTAACAAAAGTTATGGCTGAATTACGATTTAAACGACCGCACAGGCGTAACGACGACCTTAGGTCACCAGTAGCCTTCTGCTATGCTGTTTACATCACCCAGTGATGTAATAATTTTCCAAGGCCTTGGTCTTATTACAAGCTTTACAAAAAAATAATATAACAAGAAAACACAGAGTTACGTAGCAAAAGTTATGGCTGATTTATGATTTAATAACTGCACAGGCATAAAACGGTTCTGGTGCCCATGAAGGCTTACCCTGTGCTATCTCTAGTTTCCACTGATGTGATAATTCTCCAGGGCCTTCGTCTCATCACAAGCATTTCGAAAGCATATCATTATAAGAAAACGGAGTTACATAGCAAAAGTTATGGCCGATTTAAGAATTACTATGCGTGTGTGCATGACGACGACCCTAGGTCTACAAGTAGTCTTCCGCTATACTATCTACATGACCCAATGATGTGATAATTTTCCAGGGCCTTCGTCTCATTATAAGCTTTCCAGAAACATACTATAACAAGAAAACTGATTTACGTAGCAAAAGTTGTGGCCGATTTAAGATTTATCAATGGAATGGGCGTAACAATGACCTCGAGTCTCCATGTAGTCCAATGTTATGCTATTTACATCACACCAAAGATGTAGTAATTTTCCTAGGCATTCATCTTATCACAACCTTTCCAGAATCATATTATAATAATAAAACGGATTTACATGTCAAAAGTTATGACCGATTTAAGATTACCGACTGTGCGAGCATAACGATGACCCTAGGTCTTCAAGTAGTCTTCTGCTATGCTATTTACATCACCCAATGATGTATTAGTTTTCAAGGGTATTCGTCTCATTACAAGCTTTCAAGAAACATATTATAATAACAAAAACGGAGTTACGTAGCAAAAGTTATGGCTGAATTATGATTTTAACGACCGCGTGAGCGTAACGATGAACACAGCTCTCCGGTAGTCTTTCGTTATGCTGTTTACATCACCCAATGATGTAATAATTTTCCAGGGCCTTGGTCTCATTACAAGCTTTGCAAAAACATAATATGAAAAGAAAACAGAGTTATGTAGCAAAAGTTATGGCTGATTTAAGATTTAATGACCGCGCGTGCATAAAGACACCTCTAGGTGTCCATGTAGTCTTACCCTATGCTATCTGTATCGTCCACTAAGGTGATAACTTTCAACAGCCTTCATCCCATCACACGCTTCCCAAAAACATGTTATAATAAGAAAACGGAGTTACGTAGCAAAAGTTATGTCCGATTTAAAATTTAATGACCGCGCGGGCATAACGACGACCCCAAGTCTCCATATAGTCTCCCGCTATGCTATCTACATCACCCAATGATATAATAATTTTCAATGGCCTTCGGCTTGTTACACGCTTTCCAAAAACATATTATAATAACAAAATGGAGTTACGTAGCAAAAGTTATGTCTGATTTAAAATTTAACGACCGCGCGGGTATAACGACGCCCCTGGTCTCTATGTAGCCTTTCGCTTGGCTGTTTACTTCCCCTAATGATGTAATAATTTTCCAGCGTGTCCATCTTATTAAAGGCTTTCCAGAAAAAAATTATGATAAGAAAATAGAGTTACATAGAAAAAGTTATGTCTGATTTAAAATTCAACGGCCACGCAGGCGTAACGACTCCCTTGGGTATCCACTTAGTCTTACACTATACTATCTGTATCATCCAGCAATGTAAAAATTTTCCAGGGCCTTCATCTCGTTTTAGGCTTTTCCAAAACATGTTATAATAAAAAATGGAGTTACGTAGCAAAAGTTATGGCCGATTTAAGATTTGACGACTGCGCGGGCATACGTTGACCCTAGGTCTCCATGTTGTCTTCCGCTATTCTATTTACATCACCCAATGATATAATAATTCACCAGGGCATTCGTCTTATTATAAGCTTTGTAGAAACATAATACAATAAGAAAATGAAGTTACGTAGCAAAAGTTATGTCTGATTTAAAATTTAACGACTGCGCGGGCATTATGACGCCCCTGGGTTTCCACTTACGCTTATGCTAGGCTTTCTGTGCCATCCAATGATTTAATAATTTTCCGTGGCCTTCGTTTCATTACAAGCTTTCCAGAAACATATTATAATAAGAAAATGGAGTTACGTAGCAAGAGTTATGCCCGATTTAAGATTTGATGACCGCAAGGGCATAACGATGACCCTAGGTCTCCATGTAGTCTTCCGCTATGCTGTTTACTTCCCCCAATAATGTAATAATTTTCCAGGGTGTTCGTCTTATTAAAGGCTTTCCAGAAACAAATTATGATAAGACAACAGAGTTACGTAGAAAAAATTATGTCTGATTTAAAATTTAACGACTGCGCGGCCATAACGACGCCCCTGGGTCTCCGCTTAGTCTTATGCTAGGCCTTCTGTGTCATCAAATGATTTAATAAATTTCCAGCCCCTTCGTCTCATTGGAGGCTTTCCTGAAACATATTATAATAAGAAAACGGAGTTACGTAGCAAGGGTTATGCTCGGTTTAAGATTGCACGACTGCACGGGCATAACGACGACCCCAAGCATCCGTGTAGTCTTCCGCTATGCTATTCACATCACCCAATGAGGTAATAATTTCTAAGGGCATTCGTCTTATTACAATTTTTTCGGAAACATATTACAATAATAAAATGGTGTTACGTACCAAAAGTTATGTCTGATTTAAAATCAAACGACCGCATGGGCGAAACGACGTCCCTGGGTGTCCAACTTGTATTACGTTAGGCTATTTTTATCATCGAATGATGTTATAATTTTCCAGGGCCTTCGTCTCATCATAAGCTTTTTGGAAACATATCATTATAAGAAAACGGAGTTACGTAGCAAAAGTTATGGCTGATTTAAGAATTACCGAACGTGCGGGCATAACAAATACCTCAAGTCTCCAAGTAGTCTTCCGTTATACTATTTACATCCCCCAGTGATGTAATAATTTTCCAGGGCGCTCGTCTTATTAAAGGCTTTCCAGATACAAATTATGATAAGAAAACAGGGTTACGTAGAAAAGTTGTGTCCGATTTAAAATTTAACTACCGTGCGGGAATAACGAAGCCCTTGGGTCTGCACCTAGTCTTACGTTACGCTATCTGTAACATCCAACAATGTTAAAATTTTCTAGGGCCTTCGTCTCTTTACAGGATTTTCCAAAACCCGTTATAATAAGAAAAAGGGAGTTACGTAGCGAAAGCTATAGCCGATTTAAGATTTGACGACCGTAAGGGCGTAACGATGATCCTAGGTCTCCATGTAGTCTTCCGCTATTCTATTTACATCACCCAATGATATAATAATTTACCAGGGCATTCATCTTATTATGAGCTTTGTAGAAACATAATACAATAAGAAAACGGAGTTACGCAGCAAATGTTATGTCCGATTTAAAATTTAACGACTGCGCTGGCATAACGATGCCTCTAGGTCTCCACTTAGACTTATGCTAGCCTTTCTGTGTCATCAATTGATTTAATAATTTTCCAGGGCCTTCGTCTCATTACAGGCTTTTCTGAAACATATTATAATAAGAAAACGGAGTTACGTAGCAAGAGTTATGCTCGGTTTAAGATTGAATGACTGCACGGGCATAACGACGATCCCAAGTCTCCATGTAGTCTTCCGCTATGCTATTTACATCATCCAATGAGGTAATAATTTCTAAGGACATTTGTCTTATTATAGTTTTTCCAGAAACATATTATAACAATAAAACAGTGTTATGTACCAAAAGTTATGTCCGATTTAAAATCTAACAACCACGCGGGCGAAACGACGTCCCTGGGTGTCGACCTTGTATTACGCTAGGCTATTTGTATCATCGAATGATGTTATAATTTTCCAGGGCCTTCGTCTCATCACAAGCTTTCTGGAAGCATATCATTATAAGAAAATGGAGTTACGTAGCAAAAGTTATGGCTGATTTACGAATTACCAAACGTGCGGGCATAAAGATTAACTCAGGTCTCCAAGTAGTCTTCCAGTATGATTTTTACATCCCCCACTGATGTAATAATTTTCTTGGACGCTCTTCTTATTAAAGGCTTTCCAGGTACAAATTATGATAAGAAAACAGAGTTGCATAGAAAAGTTGTGTCCGATTTAAAATTTAATGACCGCGCGGGCATGATGATGCCCTTGAGTCTACACCTAGTCTTACGTTATGCCATCTATACCATCTAACAATGTAAAAATTTCCAGGGCCTTCGTCTCTTTACAGGCTTTCCTGAAACCTTTTATAATAAGAAAAAGGGAGTTACGTAGCAAAAGTTATTGCCGATTTAAGATTTGACGACCGTAAGGGCATAACGATGACCCTAGGTCTCAATGTAGTCTTCCGCTATTCTATTTACATCATCCAATGATGTAATAGTTTACCAGGATATTTGTCTTATTATAAGCTTTACAGAAACAGAGTATAATAAGAAAACAGAGTTACGTAGAAAAAGTTATGGCCGATTTAAGATTTGACGACCGTAAGGGCATAATGATGACCCTAGGTCTCCATGTGGTCTTCCGCTATACTGTTTACTTCCCCCAACGATGTAATAAATTTCCAGGGTGTTTGTCCTATTAAAGGCTTCCCAGAAACAAATTATGATAAAAGAACAGCGTTACGTAGAAAAAGTTATGGCTGATTTAAAATTTAATGACCGCGCAAGCGTAACAACGCCCTTGGGTCTCCACTTAGTCTTATGCGAGGCTTTTTGTGTCATCAAATGATTTAATAATTTTCCGGGGCCTTCGTCTCATTACAGGCATTCCTGAAACATATTATAATAAGAAAACGGAGTTAAATAGCAAGAGTTATGCTCGGTTTAAAATTGAACAACTGCGCGGGCATAACGACGACCCCAAGTCTCCATGTAGTCTTCAGCTACGCTATTTCCATCACCCAATGAGATAATAATTGCTAAGGGCATTTGTCTTATTACAATTTTTCTAGAACTATATTCTAAGAATAAAACGGTGTTACGTACCAAACGTTATGTCCGATTTAAAATCTAACGACCGTGCGGGCAAAACAACGTCTATGGGTGTCTAACTTGTATTACGCTAGGCTATTTGTATCATCGCATGATGTTATAATTTTCCAGGGCCTTCATCTCATCACCAGCTTTCTGGAAACATATCATTATAAGAAAATAGAGTTACGTCGCAAAAGTTATGGCCGATTTAAGAAATTACCGAACGTGCGAGCATAACGACGACCCCAGGTCTCCGAGTAGCCTTTCACTATGCTATCTACAACACCCACTGTTGTGATAATTTTACAAGGCCTTCGTCTCATTACAAGATTTCCAGAAAAATACTATAATTGGAAAATGGAGTTACGTAGCAAAAGTTATGGCTGATTTAGGATTTTAACGACCGCGCAGGCATAACGACTATCTCGGGTCTCCAGTAGTCTTCCACTATACTGTTTACATCACCCAATGATGTAATAATTTTTCAGGACCTTCATCTTATTACAAACTTTGCAGAAACATAATATAATAAGAAAAAAGAGTTACGTACAAAAGTTATGTACGATTTAAGCTTTAACCACCGCGCGAGCGTAACAACGCCCTTAGGTCTCAAGTAGTCTTACGCTAAGCTGTCTGTATCATTCAATATTATAATTATTTTTGAGGGCCTTCGTCTTTTTGTAAGCGTTCCAAAAACATATTATAATAAGAAAACGAAGTTACGTAACAAAAGTTATGGCCAACTTAAGACTTACCGACCGCACGGGCATAACGACGACCCAAGTTGTCCAAGTAGTTTTTCACTATGCTATCTACATCACCCAATGATGTAACAATTTTCAGTGGCCTTTGGATGGTCGCACGCTTCCCAAAAACATATTATAATAACAAAACGGAGTTACGTTGCAAAAGTTATGTCCGATTTAAAATTTAATGACTGCACGGGCATAATGAAGCCCCTAGGTCTCTACTTAGTCTTATGCTAGGCTTTCTGTGTCATCAATGATTTAATAATTTTTCGGGGCCTTTGTATCATTACAGACTTTCCTGAAACATATTATAATAAGAAAACGGAGTTACGTAGCAAGCGTTATGCTCGATTTAAGATTAAACGACTGCGCGGGCATAACGACGACCCCAAGTCTCCATCTAGTCTTCCGCTATGCTATTTACATCACCCAATGAGGTAATAATTTCTAAGGGCATTCGTCTAATTAAAATTTTTCCAGAAACATGTTATAACAATAAATCAGTGTTACGTACCAAAAGTTATGTTCGATTTAAAATGTAACGACCGCGCGGGTGAAACGACGTCTCTAAGTGTCCAACTTGTATTATGCTAGGCTATTTGTATCATCGAATGATGTTATAATTTTCCAGGGCCTTCGTCTCATCACAAGCTTTCTAGAAACATATCATTATAAGAAAACGGAGTTACCTAGCAAACGTTATGCCCGATTCAAGAATTACCAAACGTGCGGGGACAATGACTACCTCAGGTCTCCAATGAGTCTTCCGCTATACTGTTTGCATCCCCCAGTGATATAATAATTTTCCAGGCCGCTCATCTTATTAAAGGCTTTCCAGATACAAATTATGATAAGAAAACAGAGTTACGAAGAAAAGTTGTGTCCGATTTAAAATTTAATGACCGCGCAGGCATAACGACGCCCTTGGGTCCACATTTAGCCTTACGTTATGCTATCTGTACCATCCAACAATGTAAAAATTTTCCAGGGCCTTCGTCTCTTTACAGGCTTTTCCAAAACCCGTTATAATAAGAAAAATGGAGTTATGTAGCAAAAGTTATGACCGGATTTAGATTTGACGACCGTAAGGGCATAACGATGACCCTAAGTCTCAATGTAGTCTTCCGCTATTCTATTTACATCACCCAGTGATGTAATAATTTACCAGGGCATTTGTCTTATTATAAGCATTGCAGAAACATAGTATAATAAGAAAACGGAGTTACGTAGCAAAAGTTATCGCCGATTTAACATTTGACGACTGTAAGGGCATAACGATGACCCTAGGTCCCCATGTAGTCTTCTGCTATGCTGTTTACTTTCCCCAGTGATTTAATAATTTTCCAGGCTGTTTGTCTTATTAAAGGCTTTCTAGAAACAAATTATGGTAAGAGAACAGAGTTACGTACAAAAAGTTATGTCTGATTTAAAATTTAACGACCATGCAGTCGTAACGACGCCCTTGGGTCTCCACTTAGTCTTACGCTATGCTATCTATACCATCCAACAATGTAAAAATTTTCCAGGGCCTTCATCTCTTTGCAGGCTTTTCCAAAACCCGTTTTAATAAGAAAAACGGAGTTCTGTAGCAAAAGTTATGGCCGATTTAAGATTTGACGACCGTAAGGGCATAACAATGATCCTAGGTCTCCATGTAGTCTTCCGCTATTCTATTTACATCACCCAACGATATAATAATTTACCAGGGCATTCGTCTTATTGTTAGCTTTGTAGAAACATAATACAATAAGAAAGCGGAGTTACGTAACAAAAGTTATGTTCGATTTAAAATTTAACGACTACACGGGCATAATGACGCCCCTGGGTCTCCACTTTGTCTTATGCTAGGCTTTCTATGTCATCAAACGATTTAATAATTTTCCGAGGCCTTTGTCTCATTACAGGTTTTCCAGAAACATATTATGATAAAAAAACGGAGTTACGTAGCAAAAGTTATGCACGATTTAAGATTTAACGACTAGGTGGGCATAACGACGACCCCAAGTCTCCATGTAGTCTTCCGCTATGCTATTTACTTCACCCAATGATGTAATAATTTTCAATGGCCTTCGGCTTGTTACACACTTACCAAAAACATATTATAATAACAAAACGGAGTTACGTAGCAAAAGTTATGTCCGATTTAAAATTTAATGACCGCGCGGGTATAACTACGTCCCTGGGTCTCTATGTAGCCTTTCGCTTGGCTGTTTACTTTCCCCAGTGATGTAATAATTTTCCACGGCGTACGTCTTATTAAAGGCATTTGAGAAAAAAATTATGATAAGAAAATAGAGTTACATAGAAAAAGTTATGTTCGATTTAAAATTTAACGAACGCGCAGGCGGAACGACGCCGTTGGGTCTCCACTTAGTCTTACGCTATACTATCTGTATCATCCAACAATGTAAAAATAGTCAAGGGCTTTCGTTTCTTTTTAGGCTTTTCCAAAACATGTTAGAATAAAAAACGAAGTTACGTAGCAAAAGTTATAGCCGATTTAGGATTTGACAACTGGGCGAGCATACGATGACCCTAAGTCTCCATGTTGTCTTCCGCGATTTTATTTATATCACCCAATGATATAATAATTTACCAGGGCATTTGTGTTATTATGAGCTTTGTAGAAGCATAATACAATAAGAAATTGGAGTTACGCAGCAAAAGTTAAGTTTGATTTAAAATTTAACGACTGCGCGGCCATAACGACGCCCCCAGGTCTCCACTTAGTTTTATGGTAAGCTTTCTGTGTCATCAAATGATTTAATAACTTTCCTGGGCCATCGTCCCATTACATGTTTTCCAGAAACATATTATAATAAGAAAATGGAGTTACGTAGTAAGAGTTATGCCTGATTTAAGTTTTAACGACTGCGCTGGCATAACGATGACCCCAAGTCTCCATGTAGTCTTCCGCTGTGCTGTATTTATATCACCCAATGATGTAATAATTTCTAAGGGCATTCGTCTTATTATAATTTTTCCAAAAACATATTATAATAATAAAATGGTGTTATATACCAAAAGTTATGTCCGACTTAAAATCTAACGGTCGCGCGGGCGAAACGACGTCCCAGGGTGTCCAAGTTGTATTACGCTAGGCTATTTGTATCATCGAATGATGTTATAATTTTCTAGGGCCTTCGTCTCATCACAAGCTTTCTGGAAACATATCATTATAAGAAAACGGAGTTACGTAGCAAAAGTCATGACCGATTTAAGAATTACTGAACGTGCGAGCATAACGACGACCCTAGGTCTCCAAGTAGTCTTCCGCTATGCTATCTACAACACCCAATGTTGTGATAATTTTCCAGGCCCTTCGTCTCATTACAAGATTTCCAGAATCATACTATAATTAGAAAACGGAGTTACGTAGCAAAACTAATGGCTGATTTAAAATTTTAACGACCGTGCGGGCATAACGACTACGTTAGGTTTCCAGTAGTCTTCCGCTATGCTGTTTACATCACCCAATGATGTAATAATTTTTCAGGACTTTCGCCTTATTACAAACTTTGCAGAAACATAATACAATAAGAAAACGGAGTTACGTAGCAAAAGTTATGTCCAATTTAACATTTAGCCACCGCACGGGCAAAACGCACCCTGGGTCTCCAAGTAGTCATACGCTATGCTATCTGTATTATTCAATAATGTAATTAGTTTTGAGGGCCTTCGTCTCTTCGTAAGCTTTTCGAAAGCATATTATAAAAAGAAAACGGAGTTATGTAGTAAGAATTATGCCTGATTTAAGATTAAATGGCTGCGCGGGCATAACGACGACCCCAAGTCTCCATGTAGTCTTCCACTATGCTATTTACATCACCCAATGATGTAATAATTTCTAAGGGCATTCGTCTTATTACAATTTTTCCAGAAACATAT
>QLOD02002933.1:0-10165 GCA_003260245.2 Sideroxylon spinosum | reverse complement strand
GTTACTTGAGTGCTCCCTTGTGTTTACTCCTCTTTTCTGCATTTTTCGGCATCAACTGTGTTGCTTCAAGTGATTTAGTTTGTGCCATCTAATCTAGCTAGTCTTGCTTCAATAAGATTTTAGTCCTGTAATGGTTGCAAATAGAATGATTTAGCAAGTGAAACATTAATAAATAATTATGTAACTGGTTATGGTTAACCCTGTTGTGTGATTTGGTTATAATAAACTTGGAACATGTTCTTTGACTGCTATTTGGATGAGTGGAATTATGATGCGAAATAAGCCTGCATTTCATTATTTTTTAGTTGCATTACATGTTTGAACACTTACACATGGCCATGGATAGTTGGATTACATGCTTGGAAAGTTGCACATGTAAGATGATGCTTTAATTTGTGACCCTTTGCTAAACATGGAAATATAAGATGTGTTTTATCTCGTACGTGTAGGTCTATGGGTTGAAGGAGAAGATTGATGCTTTGTGACCTTTTTTGATGAAGACGGAGTATAATCATGTGATCAATGTCGGTTTGACAATCTTGAAGCCTTTTCTTCTTTGGTAAATTATTCGCTTCTTTCTTTCAAGCCTTTTGTAGTTCACCTTTGTGTTATATATTTTGGGGATGGGTATGGAGTCCCACTGCTTCGGTGTATATAAAGTTAGCTTATGATATAGTGATGTTGGGTGAAGTATAATTTTTTTTGGCTTTGTATAAAATGATATGACCATTATTGCTGTAGTTGGGTATTAATCAAATTAGGTTCTTTTTGGACGACTATACTTGAATTAATATTAATAATATTGAAATTATTTGAAATATATTACCGAATGTAACAAATGCTCTATCAGTTCTTATTACCCTAAATGTAAGGGTCGCCAACACAGCATTCCAAAAATGCTATAAAAAGTATAACAACAATAGCATACCAGAAATGCTATCGAGTATATTTAAGAAAAAATAAATGTATTAGAACCACAATGGATTGAAAATGCTATGAAATGTGTACAAACCATAGCAGCCAAAACAAGCTATGCAAAATTTAACAACCATAGCAACGGTAACCCGTTATGAAAATTGGTCAGTTATGCATTTGTAAAGTACTTCCACAGTGGCTGAGAAACGCTATCTAAAGTTTGATTACCACATCGACTTTAAAACTTTATGAAATATCAACAACAATAGCGGATCAATCATGCTATGGAAAGTGAAAACCTTTTAATAGCATCGGATAATACAACGGTTCTTAAAATGCTGTCTATATGATACCATAGTGTTTTCCGACCGCTATAACACCCAATTGCTGTTGTAGTTGAGGGATCCCCCAATGCTAAGAAACATTTGAGAAACATAAAAAATGTCTAACCAAAACTCCCATTTTATAATCTTCTAACTGGTCCTTTCCATTTGAGCTTATGTCTGATGCAAGTGATCAAGCCATTGGTGCCATGTTAAGATAAGGAAAAGATAAAAAAGGCACACGTGATATAGTACACAAGTAAGACTCTTAACAGTACACAAAAGAACTTTTCACCGAAAGGGAACTTCTAGCAATGGTTTTTGCACTTGAGAAGTTCGGTACTTATCTACTTGGTTCAACAGTTACCATTTATATTGACCACTTAACTTTAAAATACTTGTTAACCAAGAAATATGCTAAATGACGCTTAATTCAGTGGATTTTACTTCTACAAAAGTTTGGCATAGTTATAAAGGATAAGAAGGGAGTAGAGAATTTCATCACCATCACTTTTCTCGTCTTCCGAAAGAACTTTGTATGAATGAAGACATTGAAATCAGTGATGGGTTCCCTTATGAGTAGCTCTTTAGTGTGTTAGCAATATCTTCCACCACACGCTTGTGGTATGCAGATATTACCAATTATTTAGTGATTAGCAAAATCCCAAATGAATGGAGCGCAAAGGACAAGAAGAAATTCGTTAGGAATATCCGAGTATTCTTTTGGGACGACCTTTATCTATTCAAGTATTGTCTTGACCAAGTCACTAGAAGGTGTATCCCTGATTAGAAATTCATGGCATCTTATAATTCTGCCACTCACAAACATGTGGTGGTCATTTCTCTACCATTAATACATCTTCCAAAATTTTACAATGTGGTTTCTATTGGCCCACACTTTTCAAGGATGTTCAAAACTTCTGCACCTTATGCAATCGATGCTAAAGATTAGGGAGTTTAACAAGAGGAAATATGATGCCATTGTTCCCTATTCTTGTTCTTGAGGTTTTTGATTGCTGTGGCATTGACTTCATGGGACCATTTCCTATCTTCTTTGTTATGAATATATCCTTGTGGGTGTAGATTATATGTTTAAATAGGTTAAAGCCATAGCTACAAAAATTAATGACCATTACGTAGTACTAAAATTCTTGCATCAGTATATCTTTTCAAGTTTTGGAGTTCCTAGAGCAATCATTAGTGATGGAGGGAAACAATTTCATAACAAACTAGTCGGAATTCTTATGTGAAAATATGGAGTTGTTAATAGAGTAGGTAGTTCTTACCTCCACCAAATAAGTGGTCAAGTAGAGCTTTCCAATCACGAAATTAAACAAACACTAGAAAAGACAGTTAATCCTAATAACAAGGACTTGCCATTACGGTTGATTGACTACTTATGAGCATATCGCATTGTATATAAAACAATATTAGGGATGTCATCGTATAGACTTATTTAAGAAAAACTATGTCATCTGCCTGTCGAGCTAGAACATATGGCCTATTGGATTATTAAACACTTTAATGCTAGCATAGACGAAGCAAGACTCCTTCATAAACTCGAGCTGGTAGATATGGATGAACTTCGAAATGATGCATACGAAAATGCAATGATCTCAAGGGAAAGATGAAAGTTCTTCATGATAAGCATATAGCTAGAAGAATATTTCATGAAGGTCAAAAAGTTCTACTTTATAGATCACGGCTTTCTTTTTTCCCAGGAAAGTTATAATCTAAATGGGTAAGACCATTCATTGTAGTAAAAGTGTCTAAGCACGGAGCTATTGAAATTGATAACACAAAAAACAAGAATCGATTCAAAGTAAATGGATATCACCTTAAGCCTTACATTGAGAGTTTTGTAGCTATGATCGAACGGTGGGATCTTAAGGATCTTCCACCTTTTGAGTGAACTCCTGGAACACCTCTTTAATGTTGTACATTAGTAGGTATAAGTCTTCATTTCAAAAAAAAAAAATCTTTCATTCTGTCTAGATGCCAACACGTCGTCTGGATGCCATTGCCCAGTAATGAAGCTTAAAATTTCGAAGAAAAAATTTCTTCTTGCTGTCTGGATGCCATCAGACAGTAGCCAAACTAGGAAGTTAAGCTTAAAATTTTTACTCCTACCATCCAGATGGTGCATATTGGGGTTCAACTAAAACTTTTTTTCTCTTATTCATTTCACGCAAAATTCTTTTCAAACCCACTCTATTCCTCTCCAGACCGTTACTCCTCAAAACTCAGAGTGATTCTAATTGTGAAATAATGAGTGATTCAAAGCGAATTAGGATTTGTGCTCGTGTTCTTTGTCATTCAAACCACCAAATCTGGTAAGGTTCTAAACCTAACTTTGTTTTTGTCGTATGTATACTCATGTATTTGGGCGATTTTCAATCCAATTAACTATGGAATTTAGATTCTTGGATTCTCAAGATGATTTTTGGGTAATTAATGTCGAAACACTGATTAAGTTTCAAAACTTCTTGGTGACTTCTTAGCCCCAGCACTAGAACACTCATTTGACAATTTTTGACTAATTTTTTTATGCTTATGGATTTGTCTTGCTAATTGAGTTTAAATGGATTCTAAGAAAATTGTCTTCCTGATATGCTTACTCTAAATCAATATCACCTATGTTTAATTTTCCAAATATTTCTTTACATTGATCAATTGTCTAAAGTTTTTGAATGAACATGGTAAAAGTAAAACGTTGGCTCAATCTCAAAATGTTACGAATTCAATTTTTTTTTTTTTTGCTTAATTTTGTAATTGTTTAACTTTTGTAAAATGGTTTTCACATTATAAGCATAGTTTTGAACTTCCTAAGAAAGAAAAAAAAAAAAAACCTTGAATCCAAACTTGAAGTTCAGAATAATTAGTTACAAAATCATGAATTGTAACACTCTAGTAGACCTAACTATGTGGTCTAGCTCGTTCAATTCTAGTTGAGTAAAAGTTTTTAATCTCTGAATTGAAACAATGACATGGATCCGATCATGTGATCCATTTATTGAAATTTATACTAGAATGAACCGTAATTGGGTAGATACTTTTAGTTTAGGCCACCATTTGTGTCCGATGGACTTAGGAGTCTTCATATCCAATTATAGATATTTACACTTCCTTGTCTTCTAATTCCATATTTTTGTTTAATTTGTAGAACAATGGGAACTAAGAAACTTCCAGTCGGCCAAAATATTACTCGTATAGTTTATAATGACCACAGGTTTACTTGTAAGATGAATGGGACTGATTATGAATAGTTTTGGCAGAAGAGCGCTATCGTTTTAGAATGATAGTAAGCTATAAAGGAGATTAGAGGAGATGAATTCAGGTGGTACCAAAATTTCCATGAGATTGGTTGGATCCAGTTTGCCTACTTCTAACCCAATTGTACGCCTAAAGTGGTGAGGGAATTTTGTGGCAAACTTGTTAAACCAAGAACTGATGAGGAAGAAGAGGGTGACGTAATTAATAGCTTTGTGCGAGAAGTTAATATAAACATAACCCCTGATCATTTTGCTAGACTATTGAACCTTCCTGCCCCAACATTCCAGATTTTCCTTATGCACCCAGGAAAACCCCCTCAATTGAAATTGTGGCATCAGAAATCCTTTTAGAATGTAGAGAATGGCCAGTTGAGGGCCAAATTAAGATAGCAAACTTGAATAATAAGTACTAGCCATTACATATGTTTAGTTGTTCCAACCTATTACCACTAGGATGTAGTGGCGAGCCATGCTCATCAATGCCACTGGCATAGGGAAGATTATTGATTTGCCACTCTACCTCTGAAAACACCTTAAGGAATTTCAGGATCATCCTACGAGGCAAGAAGGCATCACATTTGCTGGGTTTCTGACTGAGGTGTTTAGGAGCTATAAAGCAGACTTAGTGGACCACTAGACTCTTCCAGGCCCAGAAGCACTTAACTACCAGGCCTTTGTTAAGGTGAGAGTACCTTCATAATGGGGGTAAGAGACGACCCCCTTCATAATGGGGATAGCTCTCAGGCTGACGCCCTTGAACGCAAGGAAATGGAGGAATCAGTGACAAACCAGCAACTTATAGAGCTGCTTAGGAGCCATAGTGCACATCTAGATTGTCTTAGGGTAGTCGTAGCGGAGAACAATTGGTGGCTGTAGAGTTTGTATGACCATCACTTCAATCTTAGAGGTCTTTTTCCACCACCTCAGTAGCTATGTCTTCCCCTTGGTTTTATAATTACATAAGAGTTTTGTGAGACTGATTCATGTTCTTCACTTAGTTCTCCTAAAACTCTTGATTTATTTATTTATTTATTTTATTACTATTTAAACATGTCTTAAGTGTGGGTTCATTACAGCTCTATTGTTACATAACCTAACACTCCTTATCCATATTTTGAGCTTAATGCATGATAATTTTTCTTTTTTACCTTAAAAAATTTCATTACATGTTATAATTCAATTTTTTTATTTTATTTAGTTATTTTCATGTTACCTCTTAATTGTACTATCATGTTTCTTTTATTAATGTCTTAAGATTATTTTGAATTTGCTATACATCACAAGTCATTAATGGATAACACATCTAACAAAGTTTCAAAGAGAAAGAAAGTGAGAATCTTAGGATTAAATATAATAAGTATAATGAATCTGACAGTTCAAAAATAAGTCTAGCTACGTGGTCTAACTATAATATGAGGAGAGTAATTCTTTACCCTTACCACCATTCCATCCCCATTTTATACTTTTGCACCTCATCAATTCTTTGAGGTGGAACGATGGAGTGAAGTTGACCTAGAATTAGATTTTAGAATGGAATGGGTAGAAATAGGCATAGCTAATGACTGGCTGGATGTTCTTAACCCATTCACGGACAATACACTAACTCAGCCTATAAACAATAGTTCACTTCTTACCTTGACGGATACAGTGAATATAATGAGTATGCTGATATGCCACTGTTTGAAGACATATCCATTCAAAAGACAGATACAAGTAGAACTAAAGGTGCCATCTTGTTGGTTTCTAACTATGAGACATCAGCCTCTTCTACTAACTTATTGACTGTTTCAATTCCTTATCTTGATGATTATTGCACCGACTCGGAGTACTATTTACACATTTTCTATCTTGTAATTATATATTTATTTTATATTTTCTGTTCTTCCATACTTTTTACCACATGCTCATGTATTATGTTGGGGGGTGCACTTTATCAATTTGCATGCTTATTCTTCCTCTTATTCAAACCTTAGAGACACATGTTTGACTATATTTCTATGCACACATTGGGACAATGTGACTTTATGTTGGGGGGGTAGAAGCATGTGCATGCATAATTTAATTTATAAAGAAGAATTTAGTATAATTTTGGGTGAAATTAAAAAGAAAAATTTCGTTTTGACTAGAATTGACTAAAATTTTTGCTCAAAACCCAACTTTAGGTGAAATGAAATTTAACATGCATGAATATTAACTAGTTTCAAAGAGACTATTGATTACAAAAAGAATAAATGGATTGTTTTCAGTTTTAGTTAAGGGATAAAATCCAAAATGGGCATAAACCCTTTCCTAGGACAAAGATAGCTTACCAACTAACGTGTGAGAATGAATATATATTGAAGAGTAGAATATATAAGAATTAATTGACCAAATATGCCAAAGCATAGGTGGAGATTAAAACCCTTTATTTTGTGAGCTTTTCACCATGGTCTTTTGTTCTCGAGGGTTTTATACTTAATGTTTTATATGATTTCTTTCACCTCACTTTTCTTGAATAGATCCATCACATTACTTTTCTTTGGTATTAAATGCACAAAGCATTATTCTTGATTTACGAGGATCAATATCTCTAACAAAGTGTTATTAACATAGAGAGTGATGTTAGGTCATCTTTCTTACATTTGGAACTTTGTGACTTTTCTTTGATTACATTACCCTTGAAGCCACTTTAAAGCCTTTAAAATATATATATAGTAATATATAAAGTTTCATGTTTTAGCCACATTTGTAACCCTTTTTAACCTTAGTTATATAGGTGAGCCAACCCTTGCATGTCTTAGGACAATTGTGCAAACTTGGTAACAAGCTAGTGTAAGGAAGGAGTTTGTGATTGAAAAATTGTGGAAAAGAGTAGAAAATAAAAAGAAAGAGAGGGAGAAAAGGGAAAGAATATTTGGGACATAGCATTTCATGTTTTCATTATTAGTCCCATTACTGATAATATATATGTATAAATAGATAAATGCACAAAACATTATTCTTGATTTACGTATATGGATCAATATCTCTAACAAAGTGTTATTAACCTAGAGAGTGATGTTAGGTCATCTTTCTTACATTTGGAAGTTTGTGACTTTTCTTTTATTACATTACCCTTGAAGCAACTTTAAAGCCTTTAAAATATATATATAATAATATATAAAATTTCATGTTTTAGCTACATTTTTAACCCTTTTTAACCTTAGTTATATAGGTGAGCCAACCCTTACATGTCTTGGGACATCTGTGCAAACTTGGTGACAAGCTAGTATAAGGAAGGAGTTTGTAATTGAAAAATTGTGGAAAAGAGTAGAAAATCAAAATAAAATAAAAAGAGAGAGAGAAAGGGGTAAGAATATTTGGGACATAGCATTTCATATAAATAAATAGATAAAGCTTCAACGTTTAGCATTCAAGGAGTTGAAAGGAGAAAAGTTAGGGAGTACTTCATAACATTATCCTTAAACATGCACTTTGATTTTTCCAATCCTTTGTTTGTCCAACCAATACCCCATAGCCAAGCTAAAACCTAGTAAAGATCTAATGGACTTTAGGTGAAAGACACTCGAGAAGGACATTAACCTATTTCATGTGGTTAATAATAGTTGTCTTCATGCATTAATACATTCCATTCATGAAGCTATGCAACACTTTGAATATTAATTTTTTTAATTTACTTTTAATTTGGATTCATTGCATTTATTTAATATTGCACTCTTGCATGAACCACTAGAATAACTTAATTCGAGTGATTTCATTTGTGATTGAACAACTATGTGAGATATGGAATTAAACCAATTGTATTTGAGTTATGTTTGGTAATTGGTTTGAATAGAAGATATGAATTGATGCATTTCAGTTCAAACACCTAAAAATTGGTTAAGAATGACATGTCAAAGACTAGGTTTATCCAATTTTTGAGTAATATCACTTATTTGTTACTGAATTTAATCCACTATATTCTTTTAGTTAATTGATATTTGAATTGAAACTAGTTAAGGGACATGTGGGGTAGTATTAGTTTGAATATATATTTAATTGGAACATTCCATTACCAGGGACTAACAACACTTAAGTTGGGCAGTGTGATTACACTTGAAAAAATGTAATTACTAACCTTTAATCTGGTTATAAAACATGCACTTAACAACCGATTAGGAGATATTTCATTCATTTTCTAAAAAGGTAATGGTTCATATTTCCTAAATGCAGAAAATAATGGAAAATAATGAGGATGGAACAGATGTAAGTAAAGGCAAAGATGAAAGTACCTTCATCACACGAGTCCAGATGATTAGAGACTCAATCCGAAGAATGATGAAACAAGTGTAGAGGAAAATAAAGAAAATAGCAAGAAGACCAAGTTTTTATTATTACCATCTAGACGGGAAATTACCGTTTGGACGCAGATTTCTAGTAGGCACGTGGATTTTTACAATTAGAAAATTTTTAACCGAGATTTTATAAATTTCTTCTTTCCATCTGAATGCCACATTTGTCATTCAGATGGCGTAGTCTAGTAATTGTTTCGAGGATTCAATTCTATATTCTAGGATTTACAGCCTATAAATAGGATGTTACATTCAAACTTTTAGAACTTCTTTGCCAACCGTTCTTCAGAGTTTCTTTCAATTATAAGGTTATTTTTAGTTTAGTTTTAAAGTTTTGAGTTATTGTTTTGGAGGCTACGTTGAATTATTACAGCACATTATTTCTATTCAGCAGTTTAATAATAAATCCAAGTTTTATTTACTTTTTCGTAATGCATGTTATTTATTCTTTCCAGTTCTTTCTTTATATCTTATTGGAATGTGTTTGATGATGTTAGGCTAATACCCTAGGCTTGATTCTGCCATTAATGAAGGATAGATTGTTATAGGAGGGTTGAACACCATACAAATCTTACATGCAAGGTTAAACTTGCATTTTAGGGTTTGTGATTTCTGATTTAATTTTGTTTGGTTCAAAAACTATAGAACACATATAACATTGACCATATTTTCTTAAAATCACTGGTAATGTTATATGAGAAAAAGTGATTTATATTTTTGAAACCATTTAAAATAACATCAGACCAAAGATGATTTAATGTAATAATTTCTAGTTTTTCTTTCCTTTACATGAACCTAAAACTATGCTTTAGACTATTGATTTCATGAGAAAATTTTTCAATTTATTTTTCCTAAATGAGAATTTTAAACTGAGTAAAAATATGGTGTTTTATCTGAAAATAATCAATCTACCCAGATTTGTAGGCCAGATTACGTGCTTTCCATTCAGTCAAAAACATTAGAAATTTTATATTATTCTCTAATTCACTTTATATTGCAATTAGTGAGTTTACATTTAGAAATAAGTTTTTCTTGCTTGATTTAATTTAATTTAATCAGTTGCAATTTCATAAGTTATTAGTTGAAAGTAATTTTTATTTTATGAATTTTAGATTTAGTAATCAAAATGTCAAAACAATCCCAAACCGGATTTATCTTATTGCACTTAGAAATTTAGAATAACTAAACTTAGTGAATTTAGGGAAATTATAGATTTTAGCTTGTTAGAGAGTTCAATATCTGTTCTCACTAAAATTGAAACTACACTACACCTTCTTGTACTTAAAAGTAATTTTCATAGCAATTTTTAGGACCAGCCACACATGATATTAGATTTACTAGTCGA
>QLOD02002894.1:0-10172 GCA_003260245.2 Sideroxylon spinosum | reverse complement strand
AAGTTTTCAACAATAACTCAAGTCTAATTAAGCTAAAAATATCACTGACAATAGGGGTGTTTGGTACATCGACAAATGCCAAAAGTTACTAAAATTTACAAAAAGTTATCAACTTCTTCCAATCAAATTTTACCATATATTGTTTTTACATCAATTCTTTATATTTTTAATGCACTTTTTTCCATTCAAACACTTAAAAAAAAAAAAGTAATGCTATATATACTAACAAAATTTAACACTGATTAGGTAAAAATTTCAATAACATTAATACAAGTTATTATGTATCAATCACAAGAATGGCACATCAATTTGTAATATTTTATTGTACAATATGTTTGTAGGTATCCAGAGAATTTTCCCAAAAAAATGACATAGAAAAGAGCTGGCAAATGGATTAATTTGGGCGGGATTGGGTGGGGTCATAATTGGGTTGTTGTTAAATGGGTTGAACCCAATTATACCCATTTAATAATAGGTCATTATTGGGCAGATTGGATACGGGCTATGTCAAACCTGCTAACCCAAATTAACCTATTTAAAAATTAAACTAATAAAATAAAAATGGATTAATTTTTTTATATCAAGATACATCACTAACATACCAATGGATATATATATTTCAAAACAATTTTTCATCTCAAATTGGTACATAAATCTAAAAAAATACCCTTCAATATAGTTGGATACAAGCATTGACCATCACCACCATTGATGGGAAAAACAGAAGCAGTTCTCTATCTAGTGCAATTCTCGAATCTATTTCTAGTTATGTTAATTTAACATTTACAAGCAAAGTTTAAGATAGGCTGGAAGTTGACAATTTTCTCAAGGTCTATGCAGTTTGAACATCACCTTTGCAAAACCTCCATGAATTATGATCTTACCTTTTTCCAAGGAAACACGATTCTCGCAAAATTCAATTCTAAGGACGAGGATCTCGCAACCCTTGCTGCGAAGTGGTTGGAGAAAACCTCTCCTCTGCACATCACCTTCTCCTACACGGTTTGGAATCGAACCCACACCTTCTTGATCGATGAGCTTTTTGTCTATATCACAATCTACGGTGAAAATCTAGTGAACTCCAAGGCTCTATCATTCTTCTGGTGTGTGAAGGAAGAGTTTAACCGAATCATTCTCACCACCTACAACAATGTCTGCTCTTAGGAGAATTTGAATTCCCATTGCTTTCAAGGCGAATTCAATCCATTATTCTATCAGCTGTTGTCCTTGTTGTCAATTGGATTGTAGGGTTCGTCGGAGTCTATAAAGCTCGACTAGTGTAGCAGTTTGGATTCTTGGAGAAGGAAGAGAATGGGGTCGGTGTGCTGTTGCTTGAGAAGAATCCGCCAAGAGCTTGATAAAGAAGGAAGAAGAAGAGAATTAGCGCCGTCGAGTCCAATCACTCACCGTTGGCCAAAGATGGGTTGTCTGTGAACAAGGTTTATGTTTAACTGGTTGTTTAATGGGTTTATGTTATAACCCAAATAAACCTATTAAATAATTGGGTATTTTATCGTTCGCCCAATTAGGCCCATTTAATTATTTTAATTGACCCAAACCTATTTATTTGTGATTCAATTGGGTGGGTCCACAGGTACGGGTTAGTTTTGCCACCCCTGCTGGTAAACTGCCATAACCATAAGTAGGGTGAGAAATGGGCACGCCAAGCCGGGTAGGAATATTATTTCTTCGGCCTATACTTAATTCATCGGCTCACCTAAGTAAATATATTTATTTTAAAAAAATTAAATTATACTTAATTCATCAGCTTACCTAAGTAAATATATTTATTTTAAAAAAATGAAATTATATTTTTTTAGATAAAAAAATAACTTAAGAATTTGTTAAAGTAAGTACTTTTGTCACGTTTCGGATTCCAAGGCATGATTCTAATAATCACATGCAATCACATTTAATTACAATCAATTCTAATCAAAGCCAAAAACTCACCATTTCATCATACATCAAGATATACTAATAATAAAATAAAATCACAGTTCATGACTAGAAAACCATAGGCTCAGTTGACCTTTACAACTCAATCAATAGTCAAATTAAATATCTCATACAAAACATCTCCTCAGAAATCAAATCAATATAATATATTAAAATATAGTTTGAAAATATACTAAAATCGTTGACCGTGAACCAAAAGTCCCACCTAAGTCTAAAGTTCTACACCTAAAATAGACTCTATAAGGAAATGAGCATCGGCACACTTATCCCCACTATGCAAATAAAGAGGTATATATGCAACATGATGACCAATAGTGCTATTAACGTACATTATATAAGTTCCATCACATACAATATATGATCATCAGTTTATCCATTCTATTTTATTCCATTTTCATATTTAATATCATATCATCACACACACATATGGGGTAGGTACTCTGCTAGGTTGAGCTATAATCATGATTTCAATGAAAAGGTGAGGTCCCATCTCAGTCTCAAGTTATGCACCTAGAATAAACTCTATAAGGAACTAAGCACAAGCCCACGCGTCTCCACCATACGAATAAATAGATATATATGCAACATCAGGACCTATTATGCGACTACCGTGCATCACATAAGTTCCATCACATACAGTTTATCCATTCTATTCTACATTTCCACATTTAAAACCATATCATCACACACTCATGTGAGATGAGTACTTTAGAAGCTTGAGCCTAATTGCGATATCGGTGACAAGGGGGGCTGCAATCGTGCCCAACTATAGCAGCTGCAGTTGCCTAAAATAGTGTTGTTTTGGTTATGTTTTTTACTATACTTCACCAAAAAAAAAAAAAAAAGCTACTGGTTTCCCTTGCATGGTGAGAGGAATGCTTGTGGCCAATTGATATGGGCCACAACTTTATTTGTAAAGCACATTTTAATATATATAAAATGTTGATTCTAGGTTGAATTGAACTAATTTTGGATAATATTTTCTCTTATTTTAAGATTTAAATTACTTTTAATAATTAATGTTAAAGCACATTTAAATATATATATAATGGAATCAATTTCTAGGTTAAGTTGAATCAATAGTGGGTAAAAATTTTTCTGAAATTTTATTTTAAGATTTAAATTTCTTTTAATAATTAAAATTAAAATTTTTAATTAATTACAAAATTGGATTTCAATGACCATTTAATAAAATTGAAAAGGAAAAATAATTATTGACACTCTATACTATAATTGATTAAAAGATAACATCCTTAATTGTCAATTAAAAAAAATTAAGTCCTGAAATAAAATTTTAAGAAAAGCCAATCCTTGAATTTTTTTTTTTTTACACATAAAGCATCTAATATTATAAAATAATAAAATACATTTAATTTTATAAAATTAATGGGTGAAATTAACTTTGCACTATGAGCTTTTCTCAAAATTTTATTTCAGGATTTAATTTTTTTTTTTTAACAATGAAGGACATTATCTTTTGATTTGTCAACAATTATTATTCCTTTATAATTTTATTAAATGGTCATTGAAATCCTATTTTATAATTAATTAAAAACTATAACTTTAATTATTAAAATAAATTTAAAGCTTAAAATAAACTTTTAGGAAAAACTATTACCCAAAATGAATTCATCCTAGCCTAGTATAACATTATATATATATTTAAATGTATTTTACGAGTGAAGTTGTGGCCTAGATCAAATGACCACAAGCTTTTTTCTCACTTCACGAGGTGTGGTTTAAATCCAGCCAATAGTTTTTTTGGTGAAGTGTAGAAAAAAATAATCAAAATGGCACCGTCTTGAGGCAATTGCAACTGTTGCTGTCAGGCACAACTGCAGCTCCCCTTGTCGCGATATCAACACAAAATACATTATCTGTTGGTGTCTACATCTAAGGCCTCTTAGGCTAAGGAAATATGCCACCCTTAAGCATCTGCATCTGTCAATATAGTTAATGAAAAAGTCTCTGTCTTCCCTTAGGCATTTGGATATTTAAATTTATACCTAGGAAAGAAACACCCCACCTTTAGATGTTTGCATTGTTTCGTAACCAACCCCTAGGTAAGTCTAGGGACTTTTAAATCATGGGTACATGTACCTTCTATTTTATAGTACCTCCTAATCCAATTCAATATCAAATCAACCATATTATCCATATCTAGTTCCATCTCTTGATTACCATATCATTTTAGTCTTAGCTTAACTTCGAGTGACTACCCCTAACTCTCTAGGGGTCGCATGAAATAAAGAATGGGTAAGTAACACTGTCTACTATGTAGGACTCTTGTATATGTACATGAGTGAACATAATCAAGTATACGATTAATATAATTCATAATAATCTTAACAAAATAAAATATGTTAAATGCAAGTGCAGTAATACAATCTTTAATATCTATCTAACCCCAACCTTATCTTGGAGCGAGTAACACTTAGCGAAACATATGGGGTCACTAACCATATTATTTTTATCCTCACGATAAACATACATCCCATTATAGCACTTACTGGGAACCATATTACACCCCAACTTGTATAAGATTTAGGGGAACCACGTTACATCCCTTGCCCCTTCCACTAAAGAACTATGTTACACTCCTAGCTAGAAATCTATAATGCTTAAGTAGACTCTAGCTACAGTTCGAATAGATCACACCATGATATAATTGAAGATTAACATCCCAACGCCAATGACTAATCCCTATTCATAAATATCGATTAGGGATAACATGCCATTTACAAAATCACATTTTAACTTTTTCAGAAAATCATGGATTTCGTTCGTACATATCACCATGCCTTGGCACATCAACAACAATAACTTGGCACTATTGGTCAAATCAATATTCGCAACATAACTAGATGATGCAACCCCACTCTTATGCATAGGACATGCTCAATTATGTATAATCATCAACAATATTTTAATATCAATACACGGCTTACTAAACTCAAAGATTTATAATTAAATCCTTCCATATTCTTGGGAAATATGTAATCATGCTCAGTACTTATCATATAAAACACATCATCCAAGTGGGTCGAACAAAACATGAAAAAGACTAGCCAAACACCCTTATAGGAAGGTCGTTAGTTGTTGCTGGATGCCCACGGGAAGCTTGTGCTGGCAATTGCAGGTAAATGCAACGGACAACCCATAAAAAATTATTGAAGGTATATCTGCAGCAGAAGGTATTTGTGAGAAGTTTGCTTATGTAGCTCGTGATCTACAACATAGAGCTAAGCTAAACCCACCTTAATCCAACTCACTTAAACCCAAATCCGAATGATCTAAGTTTGGATCGGAACCACAACACCAACTTATATCGAGATTATTCAATAAAATCCTACAATCATCAAGATTTAACATATATATATACAATGACATATCTATGTATGTACACAAACTCCTACATTTAGGCAAACATAAAAAATACATGCATCAAATTGTTCTAAATCATGCAAAGAACAATAATAATAACAAGAGTTCACCCCATCTATCTCAAATTTGAAGTAAAGAGAAGAAATGGAGAACAATTTAAAAAGTTTCTCAACTTTCAATAGCCTAAAACATCCACACAAGCACAATCAACACAAATGGACACCTCCACAATGATTATCGCGTCACATAGGTTCTAATATCTTCGGTCCCCTTTTTGGTCTTCACTTGCTCCCCCCATTCTCTCTGTTTCCACTTTCTTTTTTCTCTCTCTCTCTCTCTTTCTCTCTCTCTTCCGTATGTAGCATAAGAAAGAAGGAGAGAATAAAGGGGGAAAAATAGAAAAAAAGAAAGAAAGTAAGTCCAACTCTCGGCCTAGTTTTTCAGCCTAAATATAACTTCAAGTCAAATCCGACCTAAGAAAATAAGATAAATTTAGCAATTTAGACCAAATCTCAAGTCGAAATATTTATGTGACTCAAAATCTCAATAATTGATCGAAAATAAATACTATGTATTGCAATAAAATTAAATTTTTTGTGTGTAATATTATTTTTTGTATCATTTTTTTATTCCATATAAATCATGTACTTAAATATTTGTTTTCTTATAATATATTTCATAAGTATCATCATACTATTTATATTGCAATAATATCACACTACAAATATTTTAGATAAAAATTCATAATAGAAAAGCTTAAAATTCCTTCTGTACCAATTCTATACACTTGTTTCACTTTTGTTTTTTTATTTGAGATTTCACGTTTTAGTGGAGATAAATGTTATAATTTTAATCTTTTCAATATACGCATTATATCACATTTTTCATTAGTCTTTCTATTGTTTTATTTTGTATGAATCTAAACATAATTTAGGATTTTTGAGTTTTATATGTTTATATTTACAGGCTTATACTGTAATTGATCATATCTCCCAGATTACTTTTTTAATTTTTAATTTTTAATTTTTTAACAGATCTAACCATAGCTTTTTTCTATTGTTGGGGACAATTTGAAGTTTTAAAATAACGTATTAATTAAGATAAAGTAGAATGAATAATATCAAAAATATCGTTATAAAAGTAAATAAAACTTAGAAAATAGAGAAATGCTGAACTAATTATGAAAGTGGATTGCAATTCTATTTGCTATAAATTTTATTGATGCATATACTAGTATGATGAGTTGTTTATAAAGGTTTACCATTTACTAATATATATATTGTAATTTGTTATTGGGTTTGTTGGTACAAAAGATTATCATGGACAAGTGACTTTATCTCAAACATATGTGCCAGGCAAGAAAGTGCTCGGCAATGGTTTCTCCAGCCCTTGACCACAACAATTGCGCCCCACAACAAAATGTATAAATACTTCTAACCATAAATGCAACTATGTGATAAATTTAATTCATTTATTACTACTTTTCATAATCGGTTATTTCATTATTTAAGTAATGATGTTTGGACATTCCTTTTGGTCGTACATTAAATGCTGAGTGATGGTTGTTAAATACAAAGTAAATCGTCATATATAAGTATACGTATAATAGAGATAATATCGTTGGTTCTTCAATTATTGTTTAATTGTTTATTCACTCTATTTTACTATAAATACAACATTTAGCACATAAAATCAGGTATGCTCAATATTATTAATTGAAACTTCTATTTCATTGATTACTCATTTGAGCCTTCTCTAATTTCACCATAGGAGGATCTTGGTCAGGGACTCCCTCCGGTCATATTAATTGATGTTTTTTTATTTTTCAGGTCCTTTCTAGCAAGTTTAGTTAACAGGTGATCACACATGGTTGTATTTTTTTTTTAATCCTCATACAGATTCCAAATATCTATAATAAAAGTGTACACATATACAAAGCATTTACAACAAATATCAAATTAAACAACATAGTTTATTTATTATTTAATAAACTATTTTTTTATATATATTAACTAATATTTAAGATGTTACTCTTGAAAAAAAGAGATAAAGAAATTGTATTTTAAAATCAACACATTTTATTTAGTAAATTGGTTCTTATTAATTTTGATTTAGTATATAATTATTTTACCTATTAAATAAATTAAGATCAAGAAATTATATTTTAACATCAACAGATGTTATTTTTGTTATTAAATTTTGATTTAGTTTCATTAGTTTATCTTTTAAATAATTTATTAGTACAAAATACGTGTTTTTAAGAAAAAATATTGTATGTATAATGAATTTCATGGTTTGACTAATGGTAAACTAATACATATATATATATATATATATATATATATTTATTTATTTATTTTTAGGATTAATGTGCTCAATTCTAAATTTAACCAAAAAAATTAACCGGACTAAAATTTTTTTGAGCCCGGAAAAATAAGACAGGTCTTCAAGCCTGTCCACCCTATGACTATTACCCATAAGTAAGAGTAGGGGTATATCAATCACATAACTAGTATTTTATATATAAAGTTAGAAATATTTCATAAATTTAGAAAAAAAACAAAATCATATACATGCTAGCATAAGAAAGGATCATGAGGACAAAAAGTTATGAATAGATTCATAAAATGGAAAGGTAATGTCAGTTTGGTAATTATAAAATCGGGACTTGTTAAATTAAAATTTAACAATTCAAACATATTTATATATTTTTCGAATTAAAAATCTAATTAATGATTCTAACTTCACTTTCTTGAGTCGATCTAACGCTTTAAAATTCTAGATTCATTGTCTTCCACCTAGATTGATGTCATGATCATCTACAATTGAAATCTTTGGATTCCTCGAATTGATTAGTAATTGTCTGTGAAATCTTGCCAGGATTCCTTGCATTCTGCTTGGGCATACCTCTCTTATCAACAGCTAGATACCACTCCAATGACATGTATAGCACTTTATTCCCTTCGTAAGGTCATAGAAGTTCCCAAGAGATTGATCTCAAAATTGGAAAGAGATCCGCCTTTGGTTTATATATTCGTAGGGGGAGGCTTTGGTCCCAAGGACAAATACTCCAATGGAAGAAAAAATTTTCATGACCCATGCACAGAGAAGAGTCGTTATTTGCAAAGACTTTTTGAAAGTATGTCAGGATTTTAGTGAAACAATTTTTTTTTTTAATAGTCGTTACAAGTAATATATTTAAAGGCCTAAATTTGTTGAAATTGTCGTCCCTTACTAAGTTTCTACCGGTTAACTTTTTTTTTTTATTATTCTAATGTCTCCGTTATAAATGATAAAAAAACTGATCTAAAGTCGTCACTAATAACCTGTTTGAATGAAGTGAAATGAAAAGAAAGAAAAAAAAAAAATATGTTAAAATTTTAAAATTTTAATCTTCTCAACAATTGAAGGAAATAGAGAAAATAGAAAAGTGAATTAACGAAACTTTTAAATGATATATTTGCCCATAAAATAGAGAATAAGAGAAAAATAAATCACAAATATATTATAAGGCTAAAGAAATTAATAATTTTCCACTTTCTTAGAAGATTTAATAGCTAAATAACAAATAAACTATTTCTTCTCCTTCCATTTCTTCCCAACTTACAAACAAAAAGAAAGAAAGAAAGTTATCATCTTTTCTCTCACAAATTTTCAAATAAATTGAAAGAAAATTATTATCATTTCTCTTATTTACTCATAATATTTTTTTCCTTCTCTTTTCTCTCTTAAACTCGTATTTATGGTTTTAAAAATTGACATTTCATAAGGGGAGCACTCGTTGTGTAATAAAATTGGTGGGTTCTACGACAGTTAAGGTTACGTTACAGGTAGTGGAGCGGGAGTCACACAATAATGGCTTGTTATGGTGCCAAAACGATCGTTACACAGGCGATATCGACGCTTTATGACTATGTTAAAGGTGAAATCATGACAAAAAAAAAGTCAAAAATCTTGATAAAAATTAAAAGAAAAGGTTTGAACTTTGATCTTTTGACAAATATACCCCAAAAAAAAAAAAAAACAAATCTAATTTTTCAACAAAACTCTCAACCAAAATCTGAAAATAAAATCCTAATTTTTCAAACAAACTCTGAATCAAAGTTTTAAAATAGAAAAAGAAAAATACTTGATTTGGGCCTTGTGGAAAACAAAAAAATTGCGAAAAAGAATTGAACCATTGAAGCCATCTAGTGCCAAATTAAGCAAACAACTTCGTTTGTTCATTTTTTATTCGGCTTCAGCTTTCAAGTACTAGATTTTGTTCTGCTTTCGTTGCTCAGATATTCTCCTCTCCTCTTCTAATTCGGGGATTATAGTCACAAAAATTTGAACTGTAAAATCAAAGAAAAAACTAGAAGGACTTGGAAGAGAACGAAGGACTTGCAAGAGAACGAAGGGTCTAAAACTCTAAAGGAAAGGCTGTAGAAGACTAAAGAAGCTGCAAGGCGACATGATTTGGCAATGGGTGGGTGGGTAGGATCTTGGGTATTGGATAGCCTTGATTTTGGTTGGTTAACCAAGGGAAATTTATTAGTTTCGATATATATAGTCCTAATATATAAATATAATATATTATATTTTAATTAAGTATATTAAATTATTTATAATTATAATTATATTTTATATTAAGAGATAGGTGATGTATGTTTGATAAAAAAAATAAAAAACTTATGTAAAAGTGACACGGGATAAAATTTGATTATAAAAATTAACAAAATAATAAGAATTGAAGTTTTTGGGTAAACAAAACATGCCCATATTATGTAATTTATATAGTTATGTTAAAAGTTATTGATTAAGCATCACTATTATGCCATAATATATTAACA
>QLOD02002870.1:0-10175 GCA_003260245.2 Sideroxylon spinosum | reverse complement strand
TATTTAAAAAATAAAAAATAAAATATTTTTAACTGCATTACATAGATTGGATTAATCACAGCCAAAACATGAACTTAAATTCTAACACATATATTTTCACTACTCTAACATGGCTAAGAAAACAAATCTTATAAACACAATACCATTTACCTTGTAATATATACATCAGTAAATATATATGTGTACTCTAAAAACTAACAACTCAAGTTGCTCTTTTGATTTTTCACATTTTGGCAATTTCTTCACCAAGCCTTTCCACGGTCTCGTTCGCCTCCCAAAGGTTTCTTTAAACACAAATGGGTTTCATACAACCCTTCTTTCTCTCTTAAACTTGCAAGAAAGAAAAAGAAAATAGAAAAAGAAGAAAGCGTATCATTTTTTTTTTCAAAGAAAGTCTACAAATGAGGAAAAGAAAAAAATGGAATGAAGATGAGAAGAGGTTTTATACATATTCTAATTTTTCATCCATCATCTGGGTTCATGCACCTCATTTACTCCCTAAGCAATTAATTTCCCCCAAATTCCCATATACACATTCTCCTGCCCTCTTCCACGCATAATGGCCACCACTTCCCCAACCACCAAACCAAGTTATGTACCAACATTTACTTTTCCTGGCAACCCTTTGACCTTTGCCATGAGTATTTATTTTCTCTTTCACTTCTACCAGTATAAAAGTATACACACACACATACACATGCTGAAATATATATATATATATATATATAAATTAATATTCACTATGAAGTAATAAACTTAAAAAAACTTTGTGCCCTTAAATTCAAGCGTTTACTGGCTATGCCACTTGGTCTTGTGACAAAGGCCAAAGCCATATTTAGCTCTATGGTTGAAATCTAAAAGGACTAGTTTTTTTTGTTACCCTTAACCCCCATTGACATAAAGTCCAAATCATAGTCATCTAATGGGCTTATCATCCTCTCACCATTTTCATGATTTTATCACAATTATAATCACACTTGATTCAATATAAATAAAAGACGTAAAAATTTTAAAGCAAAGTTTTTGTTACAATAATATTTTTCAAGCAAAACATTTTAGCAAGGTGTTACTAAGTACAGTAAAGGGTCATTTACCTCATATGCCTAAAATATCCTAGTCAAAAAAACCAATACTCACTCCTAATAGAAGAAATAACATAAAGATTAATAATAATAAAATATTATATACTCACTTTATTCATAACCTCTAAACAATCTATACGAGTTGAATATAATTTAAATGCATACACATAGCCTATACAACAAATAACCATTTAATAATACTAATATATGACAATGCACCACCAATGAAAAAAATAATGTGCACCATTATGTAAATCTAAGGTGTGCATGGGCTAATTTAGTTTAGGTTTATGCTTAACCCAGACTCGAACTAATTTGTTCTGGTTACGAAAATTTGGACAAAAACCAAACCAATTTCAACTAGTTACGAACAAAACCAAAAATATTGGGTTGGATCAGTTTGGTTTTTGGATTAGTCTGGATCAGATTAGGTTGGGTTGGTTTTTGTTTATCCTAGATCGAGTAAGGTCGATTAAGTTTTCAGGTTGGACTAGTTTGTTTACATTTGGTTCCTAGATATATAAATACGTAATTTTGAAAATTCAAATGAGTTTGAAACTCAAGGACAATACCTTGGCTCTCTAATATTATGTATTATACTATATTATATGTAATTATTTATTATACATTATATTTTTTGATATAATCTCAGATTGGTTCAGGTTGAGTTAGTTTTGATTTGGGTTTAAGTTCGACTCTTTTTTCTACTAATCTGAGAGCCAAATTGAAAATATCAAGTTATTAAATTTTTTTTTTCATCCTAATCGAACTAATTTTTTTGATACAGATCTAAATCAAAATATTTGGCTTGATTTGATTTTTTAAGCTATTTGATTTTTTATGCATCCCAACTTAAACCTATATGTACACATAAAATAAGTAACTAATGCTCCGTTTGTGAGTTTAGAAGAGAGGTAGAGAGAGAAAAAAAAACACTAGTTAGAATAGAAAAGAAAAAAAGATAAACAAAAGTATTTTCATTCTATTTGTTGGCGAGTTTATAAGAGAAATGATAACAACTTTCTTTCTCTTTATTTGTGATTTAAGAAGAAATTGAAAGAAAAGAAAGTGCATATTTTTTAGAGTTAAATCTTTTGAGTTAGAGAGTCATTAATTTAGTTAGCCATAGAAATGTTTGTAATTTTATTTTTTTATTCATTATTTTATGGATAAATATTTTATTTTGAAAGTTTCATCAATTCACTTTTCTCTTCTTTCTATTTTCTCCCACTTTTGGGAAGATGAAGTTTTTAAAATTTTAACACTCACTTTTCTTCCAATTTCTTCCCATTTCTATTCTTTTATTTGCTAAAAAAATTCACAAACAAGTGATAGATTCTAAATTTTTTTTTCTCATCTTTTCGTCGCATTTTATTCCATCCAAACAAACTGTAAGGGACGAAAGATTTATATTTTGATTCAAAACATCAAATGTGATTGACTCTTCCTAACCTCCCTATATAACTACATTTATAAATGGGTCGAGTCCTGAGCGGACCAGCCTTTTGACTTGTGCTAGTGCATCCTAATTGTCTATAAATCCCACCTTACGCTACTGGGATCAAGGCTTGGACCTGACCCCGACTCATGACTTGACCTGAGCCCTATCTTGCCCCTGTCTTTTCTCGTTTTACTCAATCTCTGGTTGTTTTCCCCCCTATGGCCCCTACCCCACCCATCCATTCTCTCTTTATTTTTTGCTACATATCTATAAGCTACATATTTGTTTTATTTTTTTCTTTGTAGCCCTCACGCCATGCCACCCAACCTCACCCTACCCTTCATCTCTTTTTCTCTTTCCCCCCATATATTACATACCTATAGCTCCAGGAACTGCAACTGTTTTTCTTACTTTCCTTAGGTTACGTCGAGTTACATGACTCTGACCCAATCCAACCCCCTCTTTTTATAATTTTTCCTAATTTACTTAAAAATATTTTTAAAAGTATTAAAAAAGTGCATAAGGTTAATGAGGTGGGCTAGGGTAAGATTTTGTTCACCCCAAGCCGACCTGACCATGAGAGAATTAGACAAGCTTATCGGGGATTCAAACGCTCAAACCATAAGCAAACAAACACAATTAAAGACAAACAAGAATAGAAAGTAATCACAAACAAGAAGAGAATGAGACAAAGAGATTTACATAGTTTCGAATTAAGCTAACTGCTTAATTGTACATCCACGGGGTGCTGGAGTATTTCACTACAACGAAATATAAGAAAATATTTCAAGGTTACAATGGTGGTAACCCTAGATGTTCCTTTTATAGTTGCAAGGAACCATATTACGTACAAATAAAAAACCCTAAAATGCAAAAGTACGCTTTTGCCGTTCTTTTAATCAGACTTCATACTTAGCAATCTCCTACTTAAAGACTGATTCAAAATAAACCTTCAAATGATAACAATGATCAACCTTCACCAACAACCACCAGCACTCAGCCTCCTACTCAAACTTGGAGACCCACAGAAGCTGAAGGCTTCCCCATAATAACCACCTTCATGAACATATCTGCTAGATTATTCCTTATATGAATTTTATCCAAAGTGAACTGCCCATCCTAGAACAAAGACTGAATAAAGTGATACTTTATGTCGATATGCTTTGTCCTTAAATGAAAAGCTGTATTCTTCGCTAGATGTATCGTACTCTAACCATCACTCAACAATTTATAACTTTCTTGTTCCCTACCCAACTCTTTCATAAGACTTCTCAACCATATCATCTTCTTGCACGCCTCTGTGGCTACAACATACTCCACTTCTGTTGTCGAAATAGTCACTATTTTTAGTAGCTACGAGACCTAACTGACTATTGCACTCCCCAGAGTAAACACATGCCCGATAGTGCTCTTCCTGCTGTCAATGTTCTCTGCTAAATCCAAATCCAAAAATCCTTAAAAATAAATATCAACGCCCCCAAAACATAAATCTAAATGAGAAGTAATTTTCAGATACTATAAAATCCACCTAAATACCTCCCAATGCTCCTTGCCCGGATTTGCGATGAACCTACTAACAACTTCCACTACATAAGCAACGTCTACCCTTATGCTAACTATGGCATATATCTAGTTGCCTATCGTCAAGGCATATGGATGTAGTTCTTCTTTTCATCAGTTACTACTCTTTTTTCCATCAAAAGCTTAATGTGACTTGCAAACGGTGTGTTAATAGGCTTAGCACCTCCCATGTTGAACCTTTTAAGTATCCTTTCAACATATTTCTCCTATGATAACTTTAACTTCCAATTCACCCTATCCCTATTGATTTGCATTGCAAGGATTTTCTTCATAGAACCCAAATCCTTCATTACAAACTCCTTTGACAGTTGTTTCTAAAGATTAACAATCTCAACCATGCTTGAACCCGTAATAAGCATATTATCTACATACAACAAAAGTATGGGATATGATTTACCAAGGTTCTTAAAATAGCAATAGTGGACCGTAACATCTACAAAATCCTATATCTATCATAAAAATGTCAGACCTTTTATACCACTATCTAGGCACCTATTTTAACCCATATAGACTCCTATGAAGCTTACACACCTGATCCCCCTTTCTTTTAATAACAAAACCCTCTGGATTATACATATAAATGAAGGAATGCAGTTTTTACATCTAACTACTCTAAGTATAGGTTTTCAATAGCCACAATATTAAGAACCCATAATATTAAGGACACATTTTATAGTAGGAATCTTCAAAACAGAAGAAAAGATTTTGGTGTTCAATACCTAGTTTCTGCTTAAAATCCTTCACTACCAACCTTGCCCTATAATATTCACTTCCATCAAACTCTTCCTTAAATGTGTATACCTATTTGTTGTGCAAAGCTCTCTTTCCCTTGCGCAACTAAACTGAGTCCCACGTCTAGTTTGATGAGAGAGAATTTATCTCATCAGCCATCGCATGCTCCCAATCCTCCCTGGTCTCTACCGGCAATGCTTTCTTAAAACAGTCTGGTTCACCACTATCAATTAACAAAAAATAGTGTGAAGAAGGAGAATAATGTATTGGAGGTTTATTGATACGATTAGACTTCATAGGAGTAGGAGTTTGTGGATCTACTGGTGAAGTAGATTGTATATCAATATTCTGAGGCTGTAAGGCATTCCTGTTAGAGATCCCATCAAACTTCATAATATCTGAATTTTCATCAACCTCATTGGGTTGATTCTATCTAACTTTTATACAAAATAAACTCAATAAATATCACATCCATACTCATGTGTGTTTCTCAATTTTCAAAATCATACAGCCTATACCCATAGTTATCAATACCATAGCCCAAAAACATGTACTTTTGAGACTTAGCAACAGGTTTACCCCTATCATTTGAATCAATATGCATATAGGCTATGGAACAAATGACTCGTAAATAGGATAAATTTAAATCTTTACCGACCAAGACTTCTCTGGCAGTCCAACAGTCAAATGAACTGAAGCTCCCCTATTGATCAAATGCACTGCTATATTTACTGCATCAGCCCAGAATTACTTGGGTAACCTAGCATGAACCAGTTCCAACTTCTCTAATTTTAGGGTTCTTACCACTTTTGTAAAGCTAACTTTCTTTTGTTTCCCGATGACAATTCACACAGAAGTTCAAATTCAGTGACTTCCAACCTAGGAATTTACCCTTCAACAACATTACTTTCATCTCATTTTTTGCTTATGTGACCCAACCTACGATGCCATATAGTACAATCAATCGCTGATGTTGCCCCTGGGATGCTACGATAAATACTCGAAGAGATATATAGGGATTTTTCTTTTCTACCACGAGCCACAACCGAGGCCCTTTTGCTCATCTTCCAAGCATTTGATGTAAATGATGTGACCACTCTACCTCTGACAACTGACCACCGAAATAAGATTCCTTGTTAACCTAGGCACATGTCTAACATCCCTCAATTTCAGTACTATCTCATTTGTCTGAGTAATTTGCACATCTCTTTTTCCAGTTATGTTGTAAGCCTCATTATCACCCAAGTAGACAATTTTAAAATTTCTTTGCACATAATTTTATAACACATCCATGCGTTTTAGCATGGAATGAGGCTTCTAAGTCTACAATCTAAGACTCATTGTGAGAATCCAGCAAACAAATCAAGGCTTCATTATCCGACTCATCTATAACGTTGACGGTGTTCTTATCTCCTGATTATTTTTGTTCTACTGTTTTTTTATGGTGCTCTATAGTCTCACTTCAAGTGCCTTATCTGGCCACAGTTTTAACAACCATAAAGTTTCACATCTCTACCATAAGATTTACTCCTACCCCTGTTTTTGGAATTTCCTTTTTGCTTGCCTTTGGTGTCTCTCCTATTTACAAACCTACCTTTTTCCTCTGTATTTAATGCTGAACCTGAAGCAACGGCTTCACTCGATTCTCTATACCTAGACTCTTCTCCTAAAATTAGCCCAGTAACATCCTCCAATTTCAACTTTCTGGCTAACTCGAAAATAGAATTAGAGCTTTAATTTTATCATCAAAATCAATACCCATGGATTTTAATTGATTCATGATCGTACTAAATTCATTTAAATGTTCAGCAACAATGGAGTTTTCAGGCATCTTTTGATAAAACAAATTTTTCATAAGATATACCTTACTCACCACTAGAAGGTTTCTCGTTTATTTTTTCTAGGGCTTTGAACAAATCTGCTATAGTCTTTTCTTTGGTAATATTTGATGCAACCAACGGCACGAAGCTCAATCGCACAGTACCCCAAAGCTTTGCGATCCAAAATATTCCAATCTTGTTGTGTTACGCTTTCTAATTTTTCCCGCTGATCGGAAGATTTCTAATACAGAATATCTTACATCTATATCTTTCGAAAAGCATAGTTCATACCATTGAACTTCTTGATCTTGTATTTTTCTTCGATCATTGTGTAAACCTGTGACCTCCTAACATGGAGCTCTGATACCAAAGCAAATACATAAAATCAAAAATACAAGAATAGAAAATAATCACAAACAAGAAAAGAATGAGACACAGAGATTTACATGGTTCTGATTTAAGTTAATTGCCTAATCATACATCCATATGATGCTGAGGTATTTCACTATATTGAATGAGAAAAAATTACGAGATTACGATAGAGGTAACTCTAGGTGTTCCTTTTATAGTTGAAAAAAACCCTAGTAAATACAAATAAAAAAAACTTTAAAATGAAAAAGTACAATTTTGCCCTTCCTTAAATCATACTTCACATTGAACAGACCTAGGTCGAGTCGACCCACTACTGGGTCAGAGTTTGGTCAAGGGGGTGGTTAGGTTTGACCCGACCTACTTAAATCAAAATATATAACTATTATTTCATTTAATGGCCGAACGCAACTTTGTCATGCAAAGACTATAAGTGATTTCCATAAACCAAAAAATTAAAATTTTTCATAAATTTTTTTCTAGTACTAACATGTGATTTTTTTTTTTTTTTTTACAAAAATTGTGTTTGATAAAAACTTGTAACAATTAAAGAAAAATTGGTGAAAATTCAAAAATATTGTTGGTTTTTGAGTGTGATAAATTTCTTTATCTGTTTAGTAAATTTTGATAGAGAAAATTCGAGAAAGTTAATAATTGGCCTTTTCTGGGTTTACAAAACATAGCCAACACCTAACATATCCACCAATACAGTGTTTACCTATCCTCATTATTGCAATGGAAAAGAAGAAAAATAAAATTAAGATTACCGCTTTGCTATTCTCCTTCAAGATTGGCCTTAACTTCTCTCTCTCTCTCTCCCCTCCACAATGGTTGGGTCTAACAAACATTCACGCGTGGCATTAAAGGAAATGATAAAGGTAGGGTTTATTTTAAATCATAAATTTTCAAAAATACCGCTACAGTAAAAGTAAAAATTTCCATTTACCTTGTTTTTATTTTAAAATAATTAATAACAATAAAATGAATAATGGGGTTCAAAATTATTGTTTTTTTGTTTTCTTTTTTCTTTATCTAAATTGATGGATCCTCCCTTACCCATTCCCTTCGTGACTGGATAATTAATCTCAATCTTTATCATTGACAAGTTTTTTATGATCATAATACAAAGGGTGATAAAAATACTTTTTGAAGTGTTAAAAATTCGGTAATATCTTTTGATGAGGTGTCTGAATGGCTGGCAAGGGTGGATTATGGTGGTCAGATGATGGTCTTTAATGTGGAGATACTCTCAACTTCTTATTTTCTTGCTTAAGTCCTAAAAAATACTACTGGCCAGTTAGATTTTGGTCGAACACCCCTCTGACCGTAATGTTAGTGTTAATAAAGAATAAGGATTAGCTTGTGATACACAATGACGGAGTTTTAGTCAGATAAAATGTACTTACCTCCATTCTTCAACATCCTCCTATTTATAACTTTTTAGATAAGTGTATTGTATAGGTAGTTAGGACCACAATGCGGGAATAGAGAGTAATAGGGCAACCCAGCTTCCAAGATTATGGGTGGCAGAGCTGTTGAGAACATATATGGAAGTTGAGTCCCAAATCAAATAATATACAATTAGGTAACTCATCACTTACAAGGCTTAGACTTTAAGTTGATATAGGTCATTCAATATATATTGGGTTCATGTGATGTGATGTGGACTCTATGGATACTCCCTAATAGATTGGGCCTACACGCACGTGGGAAGACCTCAAGCAGATTAGACTCCCAACAAGTGATATCCGAGCCAATGGCTAACGATCTTTGGGCAGACTTAAAATTGATTTGGTGGGTTTACATGAAGACTATCAATATTGGATCTTTGTGTTTTAAATACTCAAATCCTTTTCTTTAAAATTTTAAATTATTTATCATGTATTTAATGCTTTCATATATTAATAAAAGATAGAATTGGGGAAGGGCAATGAACTGTAGCATCATGAGGTCAAAATTTCAAAATATGCAACTAACATATCGGACACTTATTTAATGTTATTAGAATATAAGTACTAAGTTCATTAAAATCATGTTGCATATGTATAGTTGTAATAAGTCTCATTAAGACGCATCTGTGTTGGCAGAACAAACATTGAGCATTAACACTAACTAATTGCTCCAACATATAACCCTACCAATTGTTTCCATATAATGTTGTTGATCAAGAATATTTGTTACCTTTTATTAGATTAAATGGAAACAATAAACGTACTGATTGTTGGTTTTGAAAGTAGGAAATTAGAAAAATCTTAGTAAGTATTGTTGAACCAGTTTTCATTATGAGAGAGACCATTTTCAAATTAAAAACATTAATTGTATATGAGTTAAAATTTGATAAAACAAAAACAACTTACTATAAAATTGTGTTATTTTGGAAGCCATCTGTGGTTAAAGGTTCTTAAAATTGGAATATAACATTAGGAAATAAAGTTGCATTTTCAACTTTGAATTTTTATGGACGTTCATCCAATAGATGAAAATGTTTTAAAATTAATAGTTGAATGAATATTTTATTATCAATTTAAGAGCTCAAACTCAACTTCAGATTCCTAAAGTTAAAAGAAAACTTCAAGATCCCCTCATCCACTATCTATATATGTATCCATCTCGAAATAAGTGTTAATAAGTTTGAAACTACGTGTAGCTAACAAATTTTGTAATTATATATTTACATTAGAAACTAATTGTAAAAGCTTTCCAAAAATTGGTTTACAGGCGAAATTCCACATCGTATCAGTAATCTTCTAAGGTTGAAGGAGTTATCCTTATATGATGCGGGTCTTACTGCTTACATACCATCTTCAATATTTAACATCTCTTCATTAGCAAATCTTTTTCTTGGAGAAAATAATTTATCAGGCACGTTGCCAAGGTATATGTGTTCAAAGCATCCTCATCTTCGAGTTCTCGCTTTAAGTGGCAATAAATTGACAGGAAGCATTCCAACTGAACTTGGCAACTGTAGTTCACTTACATGGTTATCCCTTGCAAAAAATAACTTCTCAGGTATCATATTATTAATTTTTATTTTTAGAATTCTGCTTGCTTATCCCAAATGTAGAGTCAAGTATAGCAAAACAAACCAGTTTGAGTTCACGTTGAGTCCACAGAGAGTTAGATTTAAGTTTTTGACTTTAATTGATAAGG
>QLOD02002842.1:0-10177 GCA_003260245.2 Sideroxylon spinosum | reverse complement strand
TTCAAAAACTCTATTATCTCTTTAGTACTTTTATATTCTGTTTAGTTTTTTTGGGCTACGTCAAAATGAGTTCAAATTTTTTTAATAAGTGCACGTCATAGAGATTAGGAAATTGAACGTTGGAGGATGATTATTTTTATTTTAGTTTATTTATTTATTTATACATAATTAAATTAGACTCTATTAAACAAATATAAAATTGGATCTAGAATATGCCGTTGGCACTTGCACATGTGGAAAGTAATTGGTATCAAACTTTAATTTTTATTTATTTATAATTAAATTAGCCTTTTCCAATACTTGAAAAAATGCATAATTATGTTTCTATAAGAATTTATCAGAATTCCACTGAACAATCCATCTTGCTTCCGAAATCCTATTGCCTCTCTTCAATACTTCTATATTCTCTTTAATTTTCTTTGGTTTTTTGAGCTACATAGAAATGGTCAGTGCACAATATAGAGATTAGTGAACTGAGGGTTCATTTGATACAGCGAAAAATAACGAAAAATAATAAAAAATATGGTTTGAAGAATTTTTTTGTTCGTAATCATCAAATCACGTTTTTTAGAGATAAATAATGATTTTTTTTTTGGTTCCGTTAGAACGGTTATATGTAAGAATTTATTGAAAATGTTTAAAAAGTTTTTGAGATTTGTAGAAAAATTATTAGAGTTTCTTAAATATTATTGGAGTTTATAAAAATTTATTAGGATAGGTAGATATATATATCTATATATATATATGAATTTGTAAAAATTTTATGAAATATGAGGGATATAAAATTTGTTAGAAAATTTTAATGTTTTAAAAAAAAATTTAATATTTTCCATCAATTTTTTTATAGCTTCAAATATGCCCTGGATGGTGGAGTATAGCCATCTTAAAACACTCGCATCAAGGATAATCTAGTGGGAACGAAACCGCTAAAGGACAGCAAATTTAGCTCCATGCCTGCAAGTACTTGCTTGCTAATTAATTTTGGGTAATTCTTTTTTATTTGTTCAATTTATGAAGTTACGACATATCATCTCTTTTTCCAACAATGAATAACATACTGAAAATCTTTAAAATGGGGAAGGAATTAACTAAAAGAAAAATGCCAAAAAACCATGGTCATTTATTAATTTTTTCTGAAACTAACACTGAAGTGATGCATATAGCAATATAAATAGATGGATAGAAATTTTAAACTTGATTTTTATACGTTTTATTTCACTTTTGTCATTTTAATTCACAACGAAATTGCAATTAGTTGAGTTTGTTTTTTTATTTGGAAATATTTTTTTTCATTTTTTTAATGAATACGAATAATATGTTTAAATTTATCAAATTGAAATTACCAAATTAAGGCTGCGTTTGGAGTATCAAATAAAATAAAAAAACTTCAAAAGTTTCACCTTTTTCGAACCCCAAAAAATTTCAACTTCTTTTAAAAATTTTCAAAATTAGTTGGAACGGACCAAAATAGTGCGTTCCAACGGATTTATCAGATTTTTTTAAAAATTATACTGATATTTGTGCCAAAGTGTTTCATAAAACTCTAAAAATTTTCAAGATTCTTTACTAAAATTTTACCACATGTCAGTTATATAATTTTTAACAATTTTATATCAAATAAATCACAAATAACTAACAATCATTTCAAAACAACTTTTGTACATTTTAAACTCTAAAAAATTACATTTTTTGTTTTCTTTTTAAGACTCCAAATGCAGCCTAAATTTTGGTAAAAAAATAATATAAGAAGGAAAAAATAAAAAGAAAAACAAATGAAAACTAATTAGTGGGAAGCCAAATTGGAGATACAGGTACAAATTTTGATTGCTCCTGACAGGTTCAAAAAAGAAAAATGAAAGAAAAGATAAAAGAAACTAAAAGTAATTAGATTTTACAAAGCCAAATTTCTGCTTGATCTTGCCAATTGAAAGCGGGTTGGTTTGGATACAAAAGAACTAGTTTTTTTGTTTTTTTGTTTTTTTTGTTTTTTAACAACTTTTTGTTTTATATAAAATTTTATTAAAATTTAAATTTTTTTAAAAAATTATAATCCTCAGACATATTAATCATATTCGTCAAAAAAAATAAAAAATTTATGACCATTTAGATAAAATTTATCTATTTAAATAAAAGAAATAATGAAAAAATTAATATTTTATTTTTCTAACTTTATCCAAATAAACATGAATTTTTTGTTTTAATTTTTAACAGATATGATTAATGCATCTAAAAGTATAGTTTCTAAAAATAAAATTAGATTTTGGTAAAAAAATTATATAAGATGAAAAAAATTAAAAAAAAAAAGGTAAAATACTTTTTTTTTTTTGGTGAAATAAAGCCGAAGAAATTTGCTATTCAATATGCCTAAGGAATTTTTAGTTTGGCAATTGTCCTTACTATTTTTTTTTTTGAAAAAGGAAAATAGTTATACATATTTTGATACACCACCTGTCACGCCATTGGTTTTAATAGAAAAATCAGAATATGATAACCAAACTAATTACATAAACTTTTCCTTAATCTAGCTATTTAAAAATATTACACATATGTTAGGCCTTATTTTAACTATTAATCGTCGATCTGGGTCGGCTACCGGCCTCTATCATCCTCAATTCTTGTTATCAGACGACCTTTTTATATAAAACTCATAAGACGAGGTGAGCTGCTAAGCTCAGTAGAAAAAATATTCAAATAATATCAACAAATATTTTCATATAAAGATAGATATTAAGTGCGCAAAATAATTGTAATTATCAAATAAAACAGACGATAACATTACAAATTAAACAAATAATTGATGCAATACTCATGCAAGGTTACTCCCTTCCTACCACTACGACACCTTATCACCCTTATGACCCCTCAACATATTCTTCATGTAAACTGCGTGAAATCATTATAATATTAACAATAATCCTTTTCAACCTTTATATTCTCATGTCATCCTTATATCATAATTCTATTATCTCAGTTTGATAGTTTTAATTCTCAAAATACAATTAACAGTATTACTTATACAACTATCCGCAAATTTTAGAATATTTAAGAGCAGTTCCTCAAACCCTGTAAAGTTAAATTCCATCATTGTACATTCTCCCGTGGTGTCACAATAGTCATGCATTGAAATTATATATTCTTATTATACTTTTACGCAAAATACTAAGTTTCAACTATAAGAATAAATCTCCTACTTGTAGGGGTCTAGTAATTTTTCTTGCTAATTTTTCTCGTGATCTACGTTAAATTTTATGTAAGCAAATTATAGCTAGTCAACATATATTCATATGATCTTGTCTTGTCATTTTAATTGTTGCATTTAACCTAGGAGGTCTAGATTAATATTTTTCTGTTACTAATAATTTGCATAATTTTTTTTTAGACAGATATTTACTTCCTCTAACTAAGTAATTACTAGTAATTTAATACTATTATCACTATCATCATCAATAAAAAAGACTCTCATCAACTTAAATTTTATATTAAATACTCTTTATTACATGACTAAGTATTATATATGTACATATATATATATATATTTTGAGAAAATCAAATTGTGGAGGCGGTTGTTACGGATTGCCCTTAGATCTAAATTTTTGACCTAAATAAATTATATACATTAAACCATTAAAATTTAGTCCAAATAAATTACTAATATAAATCTAACAAATAAAACACTACCACTATATCTTCAACATATTTAATCTATTTAAACTTTCATAAAATTATTTTTGTAACTTAACAAAATAAAATAATTTACCTTAAAATTTGGCCCAAATTTCCTTAAACTTTCCTCTTTTACCTACTATTATTTCCTTATTTCCCAATCTTTTGTCTTCAACATTCCACCCGCGCGCGCGCACACACACACACACACATATATGATTTGGCCTTCAAAACTCCATTTCCACCTGTGGTCTTATCTCCAAATATTACTTTTTCCCCCCTTCCAAGTGGCCTTATTAGCTCATTCCATCCACACGCCCATTATCATTACATCTTACACCTATACACAAATGTTAATTAAGACCATTAATTAGCTAGATACATCATCATCTTTATCCACCAATTTAGTTCCATTAATTATTTACTAACTTAATAACCAATTAAAAAATAAATAAATAGATTTTTTTTAAAATAATGTCCCATTAACATAATTAAAGTTTCTAAAAATAAAAATTATGTTAATAAGGTGTATAAAAATTTAATAAAAATTTAAGATATCACAATTCTCCTCCCCTTAGGGAATCTCATCCTCGAAATTCTTACTTAGTGGAATTAGATATGGATAGTGTTGTCTTTTTATTCTCTCAAGTAACCTTTTCCAAAGGGTGACTTCTCTGCACTCTTATATATATTATATATATATATAATATCTGTGTGAGTTAGGAGAATCTAATTAGGATATATCAACTAGCGTACCAGTGAATGAAATGATTCACTATTATGTGAATAACTTGGGATATTTCATCCGTATTTTTGCCTCCATCTCTCAGGTCGTTTCTTCAACTCCGTGATGTTGCCATATCGCTTTTCACCAACGGTATTACTTTATTTATCAAGATTCTTTCTTTAGTGTCCCACGCCCGTATTAATTTTTCTTTATATGTCACATCTGACTGTACCTTCACATCATTCTAACCTATGACGTGATTCGGATCAGATATATATTTACATACCATAGACATATGAAAGACATCATAAATTTAAGCCAAACTCATAGGGTAACTCTAGCTGGTATGCCACCTCCCTAACTCTTCGTATGATAAAAAAATGGTCCAATATTCCTAGGTGATAATTTGCCATTTTTCTTAAATTGAATTATTCTTTTTCGAGGTATCACCCTTAACAACACCAAATCTCCTTCTAAGAATTCCAATAGTCTTCTAGGTTGATAGGCGTAACTTTTTTATCGATTTTGGGCTGTTTTAAACCTTTCCCTGACCAACTTGATTTTCTCTGTCGTTTCATGGATTATATCTGGCCCATACAAATTCGATTCTCTCGGTCAGCGGTAACTATAGAAGGAATATTTGTTTCCCAGATTCAAATCAGTTTAAAAAAAAAACTAAACTAAAGAACTCTGGAAATTGATGTACCTGAATAATGTCCATCCATGTGTATCAGTCTAACCTTATGAACTTATTGTCTTAGTATCAGACCAAAAAAGTTTTGTGCTTCAATAATGACATTTATCAATTTTGGTGAAGTGCTATTTTTGTTGTACATACTACCGTCTAAACTTGAAATTGGTAGAGGAAAATGAAAATTCAACCTCCAAGTTCAGAATTAGATACTAAAAAAAAAAAAAACAAAAACGAAAGAAAGAATAAATAGTCAAACTGAGGATATGCATGATATTTAAAATTAGAAATGGCTTGCATCCCTTCCCAGTATTTTCTTTTCTAGTAGCTCTAGAAATCAAATAATGAATGGTAATTTTCTTTTGATTTCCTGAACTTGCATTTGTTGTAGGCTTTCAGCCAAATGGTCAAGCTCCAATCTCATATATTGACAAGGGAGTGACCCTTGGCCTCGATGGAGTAGACTGATCACCTCCTCCTCATTTGAGAATCGATGAAATTCCTCACGTTGTCAATGATTTCAGGCTTGCTACATGTAATGCCATTGAGGTTGGTCAGTATCACACAACTAAACTTGTCTGAAGCGTTCAATGTTTATCTCCAACTGGTTATGGTCAGGCTAATTTTTTGCCATGTGGTTATTAAAACTGAATATGACATTAAATTAATGAATGTGTCGGTTCACTATACATTACTTTTATAAAATTAAGTATATTTTATCATCTTTTGTAGTAAGTCATCTTTTTATAATATATATATTGAACCATTGATGGTAATTAAAATTTCTTAAAATTTAGTGATATTGCTTGAGTTGGAGACTCTGAACCATTCTTTATATAGTTTCTACTCGATTTCTAAAATCTTAAGCAATAAATTTATGTCCAACCAAGTTCAAACAAGTTTACCATATCAATTTTTTATTTTATTTTATTTTTCTATTTTCAAGCGCACAAAATAGTTCTCCACAATAATTAATCTTTTCCACCTCAGGATCTGATGGGGTTGAGATTCACAGAGCGCACGGGTACTTAATCGATCAATTCATGAAAGACCAAGTGAATGACAGAACCGACAAGTATGGTGGGAGCTAGGAGAATCATTGTTGTTTCGCACTAGAAATAGTAGTGAACGAAATTGGAGCTAATAGAGTTGGATTGAGACTGCCTCATTTCGCTGACTACTTGGAAATCCTGGACTTAAACTCTGAAGGCATCTGCATGGAAAATACAATTGACAAGTACAACATTCTTTATCTCCACGTGATCGAGCCAAAGATGGTTAAAATGGAGGAAATTGATGAAACTCCTCGTAGAATTCTTCCATGAGGAAAGCCTTTAAGGGCAATTTCATTGCTGTTGGTGGTTACAAAAGAACCGAAGGCAACAGAGTTGTAGCTGGGAATTATGCAGATTTGGTCACAATCAGATGCTTGTTCTTGGCTAACCCTGATTTGCCTAGGAGATTTAAGCTCAACGTGCCACTTAATAGGTACAATTGAAATACTTTCTATATTCTAGATCCAGTTATTGACTACACAAACTACCCATTTCTTAAAGATGTCCCTGGTTAGGCTGTTGCTATTGAGTTCTCTCCTAAACATCACGTGATTTGCTAGAACCATTGTAATGTTAAGAATAAAATACTAAATAAGTAGTCATAATTCTATATCTTTCTACATCTGTTTTCAAGTGCAAGGAGTGATGGAGGAAGATGAAGAGGAGAAAATATTATATTGAGTATTGATTTTTAAGCTTTACATTTCGTTTGGAAGTTTAGAATAGAAAAGAGAACATTAGTAATAAGAGGAAAAATAATAATAATTTTCTTTGTGTTTGAAAGTTCAAGAAAGAAAAAATAATGATTTTTTTTTTTTTTTTTTTGTGAGTTGAGAAAAGATAAAAGGAAATAAATGTATTGTTATTTTACCATTGTATTCTCTTAAATGTAGGTAACTTATGTTTTATTGTTTCTTATTTAATGTGCAAATATGATATTATTAAAATATTTTCATTAAAAACTTCTTCTCTCTCAATTTCTGTCCAACTTTGGTGACTATCTTTTCTTTACATTTCTTTTCTCTTTCTTTTCTCAAAACTCATGTACACAAGACATATTTTCAAAGTCATTTTTTTTCTTTTCTTTAGTTCTTTATTTTTATTTTACTCCATAAAAAAATGCTGTTAATAAAAAAAAATTTTGTTATGATTATCTATTTTTACATTTTACGTTTGTTTGAATATAAATATATATTTATCTTGTAAAGTCTTTTCCTAAGAGAATTTCCTTTTTGTAATTATATTCTTAGGTTTTGTTAATATATGAAGAATAGTCTACAAATATTAAAACTATAGAGGAACAAGTTTGACACACTCAATAAAGAACCAACCAAGTCAGTCACTTTCAAACCCATGTAGATTAAAAGAGAGATTTTAGTGGTTATGAACAAAATAATAAATATTTTACGACAGTAAAGATTCTGTTGTAGAATCAGTTGCATTGTATAATAAATCTATGAAGTAAGAAATTTATTTTTTAAAATATTTTAAAATTTTTATTTAAAGAATATGATACAAATTCTATAAAGTAAGAAAGTTATTTTTAAGATATTTTAAAATTTTTATCTAAAGAATATGACATGAATGAATTGATTGAGGCATCTTTCTAATAATATAAGAGTCGATTTGATTGTAGTTTAGAGTCAAAAATTATTGCCAAAATATTGAAAGGACGTCAAGATTGTTTTCTAAAAGATTTCCTAAATGTGCAATTTTGCTTTCCATTCTTCAACCTTTTCATCCATAACCATTTTAGTTATTCTATAGATATTTAGCGAGTCTTTGCCTCCTCTCATACATCCATGTTTGGTACTGTCAAGGTTATTACTATTTCTTCTCCGAGTTTCTACATAAATTTTCCATTCATTAGGACCTGGTGTTAATTCGTTAAAGCCAAGTTGTAACTTTAATCATAAAAATCATATTAAAGTAAAAAAAAATTAAGTGCATATATTCATTCAAAATCAATGTAATTATCTTTAACATTATACAAATATGATCATCATGCAATCTAATAAGCATTACTTTGGAAAATAATGCGACCACTATGATCGTCATTCAACCTACATTAGAGGTAATTTCTTCTTATTGTGGTTCAAATAAAATTGGAGGAAGAAATGACTCCCATGCCTTACATTCTACCACTTAAATTGGGTGACATGACAATCAAAATGAGTGGATTTAAATTGGATGCTAATGTAGGTTACGTGAAGCCAATATCACACATGACAAATTATAGGTGAACTTCGTCAATGACTTGAGTTAACTTGATTTAGATAAAGATGAATGTTATATTGGGAGAGCTAGAGTAAACAAATGTACAAAAATACATTTTTGATTTGGTTGGAGTGAAAGGAAGAATGAGATAAAAAAGAGTAAGCAGAGAGAAGAAAAAAATAAGAGACTACGAAATTATAGTGGCATTAGTGTTTCAATAAGCACAAATCAATGAAACGAATGATGAGCTAATTGGTTGAAACCTTGCCACTAATTCATATGAGAAGTGCGCCAAAGAGGAGACCCGTTTGAACCCCTTTTTGCTACTAAAAGCTCCCGCCTTAGTCAACCTCAGGATATTGATTGCCAGTTAAGCCCTCGTGCGTGGTGAAAGAAAGAGTTCTCCCGAACCCGAAGGAAGAGGAAACAATGAGATCCTCCGCATACGGCTCAAGTATTAAATTTATCAATTATCATTAGGTTTGTTAGGATATTAACTCTGACAAAGGTGTTAAATGTAATTTTTCATACTTTAGGGAAAGAATCGTGATAATATAAAACCAGGAGGAAGGTTAAAGCATTTGTCCTATTTATTTTTTTGGATAATATTTAGGGATAAATATTTTATGCCCAACTCCTTCTATTTTTTCGGGTTTGAAATTTTTTTATAAGATCATTTAGGTGGCATTTACTGTGTTTTTCTATTTTTTATCTTCTATTTTTTGTGTTTTATATTTTAAAAATCCCAAAATAAAAAACAAAAAATGTTATATTTTCCTTATTTGCAATTTTTTTTATTTTGAATTGAAAATGGTCAAAATGACTTTTTGTTATTTTTCATTTCATATGCAAACTCATTTTTTATTTTCTCAACAAAATTTGAAAACACAATTGATTAAATGTGTTTGACCTATTTTCCTTGTGTTTCAAAAGTGTAAAACAGAAAATGAGGTTAAAATAGAAAATAGAAAAAAAAAATAGAAAAACAAACCAAATGGTGCTTTAGTTATTCTGGGTCAGTATTGGATTTAGCACGCCAACCTAATTAAGAGGGCATTTGTTGTAATAAAAAGTGAGATAAAATGAGATAATATGTTGACTCGTAATTCGTAGAGTAAGATAAAAAATGAATAACTTTTAGAGATTTTCTAAATTTTTTAACTTTTGCTGGTCCACCAAACACACTCTAAGTCAGCCTAACAGATTAAAAACATAATTTAAAATAAATGGGACCTAAATTTTTTCAAGCACAACCCAAAATAACGGGCAGCAAATTTGTTTTTTGCCCAACCCAACTTTGGACTGCCCCACCAATTGACCCACACATTACAAGAAAAATCGTAAGAGTACAAGAGCAATGAATGGACTTTCTCCTATTATTCATTTAAACAAAAAGTTATGACCCATCTTTAACACATAATTTGTTAAAAATCTCTAAAATCTTTATAAATTTAAATTATGATTTATAATTTTTATTAAATTATGTTAATTTTTTATTACTTTAAAGACACCAAACATTTAATTCAGGTATTCTATATATGTCTTCAAAATATTAAATAAATTTTTGAACAGAATAATTTCAAACACGGGTCAATTTCAACCCGAAAACCATACGTGAAGAATCCTCACCTTACTTAAAGAACCATGACCCGATTGGTTAAGTGACATCGCCATAGCCCCCCACAAAGCCCTAACGTTGCTTGTTTCATCTACCTTTCACTCTCCCCACTCGCACTGGCAAGACTACCGCTTTCGGAAGAACGCTTGTATTCTTAGATCCATTTTATCTCTAACAGACTTCAATCCATTCGTTTGCCCAAAATC
>QLOD02002793.1:0-10183 GCA_003260245.2 Sideroxylon spinosum | reverse complement strand
CATATAATTTCTTATTTTTTATTTTTCTATATTTTAATAAATTTTTAGTTAAAACACAATAAATATTATTATTATTATTAAACAAAAAATAATGAAAAAAATATTTAACTTGTTGAATAAAGATTTTAATTTGTTAACATGTAACATGTATATTTTTTCTATATTTTAATAAATTACTATTTAAAACAAAATAATTTATTAACATTAATTTATAATTATAATTATTTTAATTTATAATTACATAATTTAAAAGGGATTAGTATTGTACATGATTATTACTTATTGGGAATTTTGAATTTTATTTACAGGTTAATTTTAAACATAATTTTTAAATTTGTAATTATATAATCTAAAAAGAATTTGTATTGTACATAATAAATATTTATTCACAATTTTATTAAAATTAGAATATTTATATATATGACTTGATATTTTTATTTAATCTATACTTCGATTTATCATATAACTTCTTATGTTTTCTACATTTTAATAAATTATTATTATTATTATTAAACCAAATAATGCAAAAAAAATAAATAACCTGTTGAATAAGGATTTTAATTTATTAACAAATAACAGGTTCCTTAGTATTTTTATTATTAGACAAAATAAATAATATTTCTTAAATCAAATTATAATATTGTTTATTAAAATTAGATATATCTTGTAATATTATTTATTAAAAAATTATCAAACACTATTAAAAATTAAAAAATTAAAATTGACAATTGATAAATCAAAGCTAATTGAACTGCCGCCAGACTTTTCTTTTTGTCTAGAATTTGCACTATCAATTCAATCAAAATGGTGTTCTAATCTAAACAAGATAGGACTCTGTAAAAACAAAATAATATTCTAATCTTAATATAACAAAACTTTCCTACATGCAAAATTGATAAATATACACCAATGTTTTTTTTTACCAAATTTTTTCGAGACTTTTTACTGCAACAATTTCCTTTTGGACTTTGTAATTTACTTAGAACTATTTCTTTTATCCTTTTTTTTTTCTCTGTATTTAAATGTATAAATATTTAATCAATATTTTAATTTATTTTATGTTCACTATTTGGACATCGAATTAGCATAAACAATAATATATATATTTATATATTATTTTTTTATACATTTCTACAATGTAACTGTTTCAGTATATGATAGTATACTTAACTCAATCATATAATATGATAAATTTGTGTACCGCACGAGCCATTCATTAATATATATAGATATATATGTGGATAGGATCCATGGATTGATGGAGGGTATACGAAGGGATCTTAGGGCAAGGAAAGTAAGTTGATGGGGCAAAAAATTTCATTTTTTTTCCCTACCATTAGTTGTCAAATTTTTGGAGGCAAAATGATCATTGAGCTGGGGTATTCAAACTCTTATTTTGTTGCAAAAAATAAAAGACAAAAAAGTTTAAAAAAAAAAAAAACTCCAACTTGAAATAAGATGTTGAATAACATGAAGGGTCGGGTAAAGTGAAGTTTGTTCTATTATTATCAAGATATCAAAAAAAAAAAAAAAAAAGAAAATGTTTTTTTTGCTAGAATTCTCTGCCAAAAATTACTATTAGAACGATATAACAATGATATTTATATATTAATATATATAAGGATAACATCTTTTAATTGCTTATTTTGTGAAGTTGTGTAACAAGAATAGATTACATAAATATCCTTCAACTTTCCTTTTTTCAATTTCTCTTAACATCTTTGCTAATCTCACCTAACTATCAAAGACTTATCTAAAGGGGTGTCTGGAGTTCCAAAAGTTAGTAAAAAAAATATGATTTTGGTAACTTTTTGATATTTAAAACTTAGCCGCCAAATGACTTTTTTTTTAAAGATGTATAGTTTCGTTCGAATGAATTTGGTAGAAATTTTTTAACTTTTTATTTAAAATTTTTAAAAATTATAAAAACTTTATTAAGATTTGTAAAAATATTATTAAAATTTGAAAAACTTTAATGGGATTTGTAAATTTTTTTTGGTATTTTCAAATATATATAAATTTATAGAGATTTATAAAGATTCACAAAAATCGAGTTTGAAATGCTTGATAGAGAATTATAGAAAATTTTAAAACTTTTTTGTTGTTTTTCGGTGAACCAAACAAGCCCCTAATGTGTTACTTTTTCTAAATTGATTAGCTTTTAAAGTAGTCACATGAATAAATTTTAATTGTCTTCCTTTTCGATGACTATTTTTCCTTGCATTCTTGCTATTAACTCTCAAACTTTCTACTTTCTAGAGGAAAAAAAAAAAAAAAAAACTCTCAAACTTCCAAGGGGTAAAATGGTCACTAAAGTAGGGCATTACAATAGTTAAAAGCTGATTCCCTTAATTGATAAGGGGAAAAAAAAAAAAGAGAAAGAAAAACTTAGGTAATGAATCGAGACTCCAGATAAAACTCGGGGATGCAAAACTGAAATTTTTGAAATGAGTACAGATCACCAATCAACAAATTAATCTAAAACTTGTACAACGATAAGAGAGATTGAACATAGAGATTTACATGAAAAAGTTTTTCAAAAATAAACTATGAGAGAACTAAAATCTTCTATTAAAGGTAACACGTGCCCCAACAACAAAGTTTCAGCCAATAATCAAATTCACACCACGATTATATCGTTGAACCATTTAACCACCCACAAGCAAAAGAAACAATTTCACCAACACATAATAAAGTCTATCTAATTTTCAAGATATTTTGAAAAGATTACCATCGTTATTGACATGCAGTGAAAAAACTGCAAGCCTTTGAACGCTTTCAAAATTTTCTCATACTAGTTTGATAGATGAAATATATCTAGGCTAGGAATGAGAAAGAATATGCAATTTACCCATGCCAAAATAAAAAGAGGGAAAAAAAAAAAGAGAGAGGGAGAGAATAGAAAAACTAAGATGAAAATCTTGAAAATGAACTTTACAATTCAAATATCTTAATCAATTTTTGAATATGGTATGATCAAAATTATATCTAATGAGCTTTATATAAATAGAGAATTCCTAGAAGTAAGAACTTTTATGATATTAGTTGTTCAGATAAGCTATAGAAGTCAAAAATATTAGAGATGTGTGTGAAGTAATATCATCTAACATACAGAAAATTCACACTATCACACACAAATACATCATTTTACGCTCCTCATGGACCATTCAATTGCAATTGAGATGAAATTTAAAAAAAAAAAATGAGTTGCACTTTTCAACTATTTTCTTCCATTTTTTTTAATAATATTCAACTATTCCCTATTGATTTTTCAATACATCACAATTGATTACCTCCAGTATATTTCTAGTCATTCTTTTTTGATAATTTTTCAATTTCGAATAATTCCTAACAAACTAATTGGTAGTTTTTACTCACTAATGAGATAAAAGTCTTTTCTTTATCTCGTCACTGTCCAAAGGGTAGCCATTTTGATAATTGACTACTCAATATGGTGAATTAACTCTATTATGTAGAAGTTAGCCATTTCTAAGTCAATATATTGAAAGACGGCCATTTCTAAGTAAATATATTGAAAGATCTCAAACACCAACAATTAGTCCATGTAGAGAATAAAATCAAGCATAAAAATAATATGTTAGTCTAATATACGATGTTAGATTCTAACAATGTAAAATTGAAATTAAAAGTATATCATAACCATAATAAAAAAAACAAAACATCACTCATTCATTAGTAAGGCACGTATTCCGTGTCATGAAAAGTATAGTCATCAAACTCTTTTATTTGTGTTTTACTAGTATAAATAAGATCGTACAATATATAAAATCAAACATGAAATAGTTAAGTATGAAAGTTCACAAAAATCTTTTTGTATTTTTCAAAGTTTTCATTTGTTTTTAATTTTCAATAATGAAGATAAAAGTAAAAAATAATCATGCAAAGAATGAAAACCTAAACTACATGATATCATTAAACTATAATAAAAATATGACAAGGATCTAATTCTTAGTCTATGAAAAAATATGCCTTTCAACTTTTTTAGGAGTGTGAGTAGCATATAAGTCACTCTTCCTAATCTAATTAACCTTTTTCTCAGGGAAATATTTCTAAAACTTGGGACATAAGGTTTAGATCCAATGAGTTCTGAAGAATTTCTCTTTTAATTCTTATTCATTGGCTTATGTATGTGAGATATAGAGTCAAAGTATGACTTATGGATCTCAATGGTTTAAACCTATTTGACACATGGAAATTGGCTCTTACAAAATAATGTGTTAACATAAGTAGATGGAGATCCATATAATTTATAGCAACTAGATCTAATATGACATTTGATTTTACAATGGTAGCAAGTAGGTTCAAAATAATGTGAAGAACTTACCTTTTAACTTTTGAGAAGCTTTCTTAGCTGTATGCTTTGATGGTCGCTTTGGTATTGCCTTTCTTTAGAGTCTTCTTTAGGACTTGGGGAGCAAAAGCGACTTTTTTGTCTTTTTTTGCAACTCTTCCAAATCCAAGTCTACTCTTGTCTATAGGTATGTTTTGCACAATCAAAATCTTGTGAAGGTTTTTGAACAGAATACTTAATTTTTCATTTAGTTCCTTTAATATCCTTTACTCTTACAAGGCCTTAATCTTTCCCTCAAAGTCTCCATCAAATTTACTTATTAGTTGAATTTTAAACTCTTGGTAATTAGTTATATATAATGTATATGCTCAATTTTCAATGATAGGAAACTTAACTATATTATAGATACTCGCAGCAAAGTGTGGGACTACTTTTGCTTGAGCATTTTATAATTTCTTAAGAGATAGTTACAGAATAGTCAGACACATACCTCTAATATAAATGATACTTTGACTCCAGTGCACGGACACGTACCTCCAGTATAATTTCCTCTTCCGTTTATTCATCTCTCATAGTTGATAGATCACTCCGCTACTTGATGTGCAAAAAAGAATAATAATTTTATTGTCTTTTTAATTTATCTTCATTTTATATGATTTTCTTTAGGTAACGTACAAAAATTATCCCTACAGTTTACTTTTAGTATCATTCTAGTGCTACATATTTCAATTGCAATAGTTAAATCTTTATACTTTCGATACTTTCCGTCGAGTAGCAATTTGATCATTCCGTTAGTTAACCGATAAACACAATCATTAGACTAAGAATAAAAAGGTAATTGTTCTACAATTTATCATCAGTATCACTTAGTCCTTACGTCTCAATTGTAACATCAAATCCTTACACTTTTGGTATAGATTTGAAATATATTTTATTAAATTGTATAACATATTATAATTTGGAATATATCTTATTAAATTATATTTAATAAATAATACAATTAAAAATTATATTTAATATATTTTGTTTTTATTGAATTAAATCATTTTTAATAAATAATATAATTAAAATAATATATAATTTAGTTTAGTCAATATGAAATAAATTTTATCAAATTCAATCAATTTTTTAAAAAAATTAATTAAATTAAATATTTTATTAAATGATGATTTATTAGTTTTATTAAAAGTTGTTATAATTAATGGAGTAGAATCAAAAGAGTTGCACAAGTAAGTTTTTCATCTCAAGTTAAATATATATACAAAATTATATATGTACAAAGTACAAAAATTAAAAATTCAGAAAATAGTGATTCTAGGGTTATTTGATAACGTTACTATTTTTTTATTTTATTTAACACTTTATTTTTTTCCTTTATCATTTTTTTTCTAAAATAAAAACTGAAACTGTGTTTAGAAATGTAATTTTATTGACATAAATTAATTTTTCAATAAAATAATTAATTTTATTATTTCTTAAAAAATTATTTGAATTTAATAAAATATATTTCATATTAATTAAACTAAATTAAGTATTAATTTAAATAAATTACTAATTTAATTATATTATTTAATTAAAATAATTTAATTCAACAAAAATAAATATATTACATATAATTTAAATAAATTATTTATTAAAAAGTTTTTGTTAGAATATACTTTACTATTGAATAACCTTTAAAAAAATATTTAATTTTATTATTTCTTAAAAAATTATTTAAATTTAATAGAAAATATTCCATATTAATTAAAATAAATTAAGTATTAATTTAATTATATTATTAATTTAAAATGATTTACTTCAATAAAAAACAATATTAAATATATAATATTAAATATTTTTTAATTTTATTGTTTACTATTAATAATTTAATTAAATATATTTCAGATTCTATTATTTATTAAAAGTAAGTTAATAAAAAATATTTCAAATATATACCGAAAGTGTAAGGATTTGAATGTTACAATTAAAACATAAGGGACTAGAGTGATACTGAGGGTAAACTGTAGAAAAAATTACATTTTTATCCACAATCTAACATTGTGTTTAACGGTCAACTAACAGAAGAACCGAATTGCTATTTGACCGAAAGTGTAGAGATTTGACTGTTACAATTGAAGCATGTGGATTAAAGTGACACTGAGGATAAATTGTAAGGGTGGTTTATGTATTTTATCCATTTTGCTATTAAAATTTAATTCTTTTAGTTATTTTAAAATATATTATTTGTATTTGTAAAAATATTATAAAAATACTTTCAAATAAAAAAATCTCATGCGCATAATAATAAATCTTTTTCTTCTTGAAATAAGAAAAAAGTATTTACGCACGAAAAGAAATTGTTTTTAGAAAAATAAGTTTTTTTAATTCTTACATAAATAGTTTAATTCTTTTATATATTTTTTTTTTGGTCACGTTACAACACACAAAATCACTAATTTTTCTTTCAACTTCTATAAGAGCTACTTACTACATAACTTTTGCTAAAAGTAACGTGTGTCAATCAAACACAACCTTAGAATACTGGAGTTAGTTCACACAAAACCAAACCGATCATTATCTCCATTTCATTCATTATTCTTTATATTTTTTTTAATTTTCTCTCTTTCTCTTACAAATTAGTGGACTTAAGTTCATCTTCAAATAAGACCACTAAATTCTTTTTTCAATTTGCAATACATATTTGTCACAGTTCATCCTCTTCCCTTTTCAAGACAAATAAGATATTTTGTGTTTAAATTATAATTTGAGTTTTCATTTAATATATTAATATTTCATTTTATTACACTTATTATTCATGGCCATATATTATGATTATTTTAGTATATTATTCGATAAATTGTTGATTTATTTATTTAGCATCAAAACTTTATACAGTTTTTAGTGAAAACGAGGGATTATATTTTAAGTTTTTTTTTTTTAAATTAAGTTTAGGAATAAAATTTCTACAAACTTTAAGTTTATTAATATGTCTTGAGTAAGTAAAAAATAAAACCTTGAGTTTAATTTTTTTTGTTTCTATAGTTATTTTAAATGAATTAGCTAATATATATATGTTTCCATTAACAAATTAAATTTTTTTTTTTTTTATATTTTCGTTGCGTTTGAAAAGTTAAATCTCATTTTCAATAATTGGTGAATTATTGACTTAATAATAATAATAATAATAATAATAATAATAATAATAATAATAATTATTTTTTTAAACAAATAATTTTAATTTGTTTTTCACATATTCAAACTTCTATGAAATTTGGTTATTTACACGTTTTTTCAGATAATTGTTTTTTTGGTTAAGTCCTCTTCTTTCTCATTACAATATATTATTTGTGGGTGTTTGTATTCGATTGACATGTATCACTAATTTCTTATTATACATTTGAGTTTTGATGATTTGTTAAAGGAATTATAGTAACTTGATGTTATTTAAAATTATTTATTAGTTAAATTTTAAACTCATAATAATTAGTTATAAACATTGCATATACCAAGTTCTTAACCGTGGAAAACTTATTTGTATATCAACAGAAAAAGCACAGGACTTTTTCATGAATATAGCTAGTCTCCTTGTTAGTTTCTCCTTTAGTACAAGTGACACGTGATTCCCCTGCGTACATTCTCCTCGTAGGTTTTTCCGTCTTACTAATTATAATTGATTATAATTTAAAAATACAAATAGAAAAGAAACATGATAGACATGTACTTTTACTATAAGTGACACGTGACATCCATGCACCTAATTTCCTTGTTGATTTCTTCTCTAATATATGACACGTAACTTCCATGCATATAGTCTCTTCATTGGTTTATCCGTCTCATTAACTATAAATGATTATAATTTGAAAAAAACAAATAGCAAAGAAACATGGTAGACACGTACCTTAATATAAATGACATGTGACTTCCATGCATGTGGTCTCCTTGTCGGTTTTTTCTCCAGTATATGACACGTAACTCCCATGCATACAGTCTTTTCATTGGTTTATCCGTCTCGCTAATTATAAATGACAATAATTTGGAAAAACAAATAGCAAAGAAACATGATAGCCTCACTCTCTGAGTCTGCCTCATCGGTTTCTCTTCTTTGATTCTACCAATGGTCTCTCTTACACACACAGAGCTCCAAGATATCGCCATTCAATCCAATACAAGGACAAGTGTAATGTGCTCCTCAACCTTCATTTTCTTTTTCCAACAGGTAGTAAAAGAAAAATATGAGATAAAAGCTGTTATTTAGATTGATAAGTATTCAATTCTCATTGTTTTTCAAAAGTTTTCATTGTCTTTTTTTTTTTTTTTTGGGGAAAATTTTTTGGTTGTCGTTCAATTGATCAAATAAGTTTTACCAGCAGTGATTAATATGATTGTTATTGTTCTTTTAATTTCAGTTTAAAAAAAATAAAAAAAAAAACAAATCGGGTTTATAAATTTTTTTTTTTTTTATTGTGCCTAGTCATGCTTGCTAGGAAGAGAGAAATGGGGATACATTCCCTGGCATGGTATATATATTTATATATATATGTATCTTAGTTTAAATTATTTGCATAATTTGAGCTGTTGACTCGTGGATCATAGTTTGTGTGGGAGTGTACGTATTGATTATATGCTACTTGAGAATTCCACATGCTCTAGAAACACGTTTGTTAAACGATTCTCCATGCGGATCCCTATATCGAGCTTAGCCTTGATCATACTTTATTCAAGTATAGCGGCAAAATTGACCAGACGTCCAGTTTAGTTTGCCTTTAGTGATCAGAAAATAGTTCTTTATTTTATTTTTAAGATCAATCATGTGCAAAATCAGTTACCTATGCAAAACTTACAGAACTCAACCAAGGCTTTGTCCCAATTAGTTTGTTGAGAAATAGTTGCAAAATGTTGACAAAATTATTAGGCACATATATTGTTGATTATGGCAAGTACTCAAATTTTCGCATCGACTGGACAGAAGTTATATGGCCCAATTGGGATTTATTTACGAGCTTTAGCTAACGGAGTGGTGGGGTTGGCCCACAAGGTTTGGTAATTAGCCTTAGCAGCTAGCGTTTGTTAGTGTTTTTGTTCAGTAATCCGAAATTAATAGAAATGATCCATCTTTCATGTGGATGTAAACGATCTTGCTGAATCACATTGTGTTCTTTTTTATTTTTCTATTTATTTTTATTTATTTGTTCGATTCCGCTCAATAAATATGCTAAGCAAAACATGATGAATGTATCTCACAAAAGCTGCACGAACTTGAAAGTTGTGACTTTCTTACCAAATGGAAATGCCATTTTGGTTGAAAATGATGAATATTTTTTCACACGTTGGTAGTAATATTTGTTATGGTGTTGAAGCTAATTTATTGCTTTGATTAATTGATAGCATTTTGTTTTTAATTAAAATTAATATTGCTTTGATTAATTGATAGCATTTTGCTTTTAATAAAAATTAATATTATATTGACATTGGTTCTGTTATTTGAACAGGTTTTGCTTCCATCTGTCTTTTTCATTAACATCGACGACAACATTTGGGACATATACTCCAAAAGATCTTCTTTCGAGATTGGTAGAATCAAGAAGTTCTGGAGATGATGGTAGTTGTGGATCATCTGTTTTTTCTGACATAATGTGCTTGTCTATTAATTTGTTATGAATAAGCTTATTTACATTTATGCAAGTACATTGTGTTGCAAATCGCAATCGATCCATAATTGCTATCGTCGTCTCCTGGTTCTACCAATTTTGGATGAAGATCTCTAAAGTACGTGTTCCAAATTTCATCTCTTTGTGCTTCTTCCATCAATACGAATGTCATAATTTGGAGCATGGACTCAAAATTTGTAGAACCAGGCGATGGCAATTACGGATCAATTGTTGTTTGTGA